>MU380193.1:0-215850 GCA_022495085.1 Xylaria sp. FL1042 | reverse complement strand
TTTATATTAATATTTATATTTTATATACTAAGTTTTATTAATTAAAAAGCTATTAAAATATTATAAACTTATTATATATTTATAATAAAATATAAGTAATATATAAGGTTTTTAATTTATAAATAATAATAAAATTAATTAATAAATATTTATAAAAAAGATTTTTTAATATTTTTATTATTATTTAATAAATAAAGCAATATAAATAATAATTAATTAATAAATATATTAATTTAATAAAAATAAGCTTTATTATAAAGTTAATAGCTAAAAAATTAAATTAAGCAAATAATTAAATATAAAAAATATATTATTATATAAATATTTAAAAAATAATATATTTTTTTTTTATTATATATAACTTTTACGATTTATATAATTTATATAATTTATATAATTTATATAATTTAAAGTAGATTAATAAAATCTATTAAATTAATTAAATTATTATATTATATAACTAGTTAAAGAGTTTTTTTTTTTTTGCTTATATAAAAAACCTTTTTTTTTTTAGTTAAGCCCGTTGGTTTAATTTATAATAGCTTGTTTTTTTTGCAACAATGCTATGCGACTAGAAAATTCCAAGAATTTTTATTACCGATAAAGATAATAAATTCTTATTTATATTTTAGCAGACCTTATAAACAAAAATAAAAACAAAACTAAAATTTTTAACAATATATTATCTTTAAATAAATAGTTAATTTAAATAAAAAAACTAAGACATTAAAGTTATAATATATTATTATTACTTAAAATTAAATATATTATAGCTATCGATTATTATATTATTTTAACACGCGTTAAATAATTTTTTTTAAAATATATTAAATAAATTATTAAATAAAATTGTTTTTAGCTTTAAGCCTAGTTTACTACTATTAATACTAGAGGTTTTAAAAAAAGCTAAAAATTATAATATAATTTACGATATATATTATAAAAAAATTTAAGCTATAATAAATTTTATAACGGTAAAGATAAAAATTAAATATAACGTAAAATATTAACTTTTAAAATTTAATATCGGCGATAAAGTTTACTTAAAGTTATATAAAAGTTATAATTTATTAAAAAAACTACTATAAAAATAGTTTTAGCAACGCGTTAAGTTATTTATAATTATTAAAAAAGTCGAGGACTTTATATATAAATTAAATTTTTTTTAGCATTAAAAAATATATTATATTATTTTAATAATATAATTATACTTTAGTTTAAAAAAAACAACTTATATAAATAATATAAACTAAAGCCTGGTTAATTATTTATTAAAGGCGATATTAATAACTAAAAATTATATTAAATTAAAAAGCTGCTAGCTTAAAAAATAAACTAAATTAAAAAAAAACTTATATTAAAGTATTTAGTTAAATAAATAAGCTATATATTAATATATAATTAATAATACTTATAAAAAACCTTTATATAAAACGTTAAATAATTAATCGATAATTATAATAAGCGAAATAAATTAACTTTAAAAAAATTTAAAGCTAAACTAGCTAAAACTAATAAAAAAAGCTTTATAAAAGCATTTATAGTAGTAAATAAATAAAAAATTGTTTATATTATTTTTAAGACTAATATTTAAGTTAAAATATTGCGCGGTATAATTTTTTAGCGCTAAATAACTACGTTAAAACGTTAAAGCTATATTAAAATAAAAAAAGCCGTATTTTTTTTAATAAATAATAAGCAATATTTTTTATAATAAATAATAAGCAATACCTTTTAAATAAAAACTATATATATTAACTACTTATAAAAAACTTTATATAATTAAACTATTAATAATAGTTAATTATTTATAATAATAAATTTTTTATATATTTATTTTACTTATATAATTTTAAATTAATAAATTAGCTTTAACTATTTATTAATACGTTGCGCGTAGTAATATATTATTATAAACGCTGCTTTTATTTATTTTTTTATACTTTTATAATTTTTATAATAATTTATAAAGTTATAAATAAAAACAAATAGCTTAATAATAACGTTATAGCTAGTAAAGCTTTTAAAAATAATATATATAGCGATTAAATTAATATTATATTTTTAAACTTATATTTTAACTATAAAAAATAAGTAAAAGTTATATATAAGTAAAATAATAAATTTTAAAAAATAATTTTTATTAAACTTAATATTATCGCAAAACTAAAGTTTATTATATACTTAAATATTATTAAAAAGCTATATAATTTTAATATATTAAATAAGTTTATATAATATATTTTTAATTTAAACGCAAATATTAATCTTTTAAAAATATATTTATTAAAAAAACAATATTATTTTAATAAAGTTATAACTTAAGTAATAATAATTTAAGTATATAATAAGCTTAATAATAATAAATTATAAAAAATAGCTAAAAATTAGCTTAATAAAGCTTTTTATTAAGGTATAAAATAATAATAATATAATAAAGTAATATTTAACTTATATTTTTAAAATAAAAAAATATAAAAGGCATTATATATTATTAAAGATATTAATAAAAAATTTAACATTTTTTTAAAATATTTTTTTAAGAAAATATAGTAAATAAGCATAGTTTAGCTTTTTATCGACTTTAAAAAATATATTATTTTTTAATGCTAAAATAAATAAGCTATTAAAAGCAGCTATAAATATTATAATAGTTTACTAACTTTTATAGCTTTATTAAAAGCTAACTAAAATATTTACAAGCGCTTATTAAGCTGCCCGGTATTATATATATAATTAATAACGTTTAGTTTTTATTAAATGTTATAAACTAGATTTATTAAACTTATTAAAATGTTAAGCAGCAAGAAAAATATATTAAGCGAGATAATAATAATAAATATAAATTTAATTATATTAAATAATAATAATAGCAATATAATTAATAATATTAAACTAATAATAGTTTAACTATAATTATTAAACTAAGATTTTATTAGCTATAATAATAAAGCTGTTAATATATTATAAGTATTAGCAAGTATAAATATTATTAAATTAAACGTTAATATAAAGCCTAGTATTACGCTTTATATACCAATAAATATATTAAACTTTATAAATATATAAAATATTATTTAAAAAAATATATATACTTTAAAAGTTATTATAATAAACTTTTTTAACTAGATTTTTTAGCACGCCGAATATTAAATATAAAAAATAATAAAGCAAGCTTTTATTAATAAACTAATTAAAAGCTAAATTTATAATATTTTATAAAAAGTTTTTAATATAGCTAGTATATTTAATAAAATAAAGCAGGCAATAATAATAGCTAAGATTTATAAAAGTGTTATCGATTTTTATAGCGAAGATTTTACGGCTATATATTATAAAGTAATTAGTAAAAAAGCGGCTAATAAAAGATTAAAAGATTTTTACTTAAAGTTTTATGCAAATAAATAAGCTAGTAATAATATAAATAAGCTTTAGCGGCATGTTTATTATAAAATGTTTTATTAAAAACAAGTAAATAATTATAAAATGTTTTATTAAAAATAAATAAATAACTAATAATAATTAAAATAGTTTAAATTAATTATTTTAATAACTAAAGGCTAATAAAGGTATAAAAAAGCTTAATAGTATAACAGCTAAGCGAAATAAACTTTAAAACTATAAATATAATCTTAGGTTTAAAAAAATAAGGAAAAAAAAAGGTAAAAAATAACGGCTAGCTAGTTATTAACGCGTTGCTGTTTATTCTCGAGTATAGTTATAATATAATTAATCGTAGCTAAATCGCTAGCTATTAAATATTATTAGCAACCTAAATAAAGAATTGTTAAGAGAGATAATAATTAAATTAATATCTATAGTGCTAAAGAAATTGCCGTGGCTATATCTTGGCGTATCGGCGTAGCTATACTACGTTGGCTATATAGCTATTTGGCTATGTGGCTTGTGGCTATCTAATCTACTGGTATCATCTTAATATAGACTAAAAGCAAAATTCGATAGTCTATAATGTTAGAAGCTAGCATTAGCACTTAAAAGGAACGTGCTAGGCAACGCTCTAGAAAAGTAAGGTAAAATGGAATAACACTAGAGAGTTCATAAGCAGGCATGGTTTCTTAAGAGGTTGAAGTTATGAGACATAGGGAGATATGATGTGCAGCTCGAGGAAGTCATCTTCACCCTCTTTCATACCCTCGGTGGTGTAAACCCATGCCCGAGCGAAAAGCAAATTAAACAGCAAATTATCAGCTGCTTTGTTACTTGATATATATCACACGTGGTGAAGCATGTTATCTTTTAGCTAGAATCTGACTCCTTGAGCTCATAGAGAACGAGGCGAGGACTTTGCGATGAGAAGCGTAAGAGGTCTCTTGCTGTTGATTAAACCGGGTGACACTGATAAGCAAAGCCATTCGATCTATGTCTAATTTCCTTCACGGTCCGTTTGAGTGTGCCATATGTGCCAGAGTCATCTAGTAGGAGCGGAATATTAGCGTGAGACTAAGCTACATGTTTAAACGGGATAATTATGAATTTACTTGTATGATATTTATATCTTGACTGAGTTTCTTACCTATTCAAAATTTACCGGATTGAGCAATATTTACAGAGGTATATTGAATAATATATTGTTCTTCAAATTGGTGTTATTCATTAAGTGTTTAACAATCCATAGAGAGTAGTATGTATATAAGGTTCGAACAAGAGAGCCACTATCTCCTGTCTTGTTAAGGGACTGACTATTCGAAGCACGGTGGACGGGCAATGCTTCTGAGAGCTGTCGAAATGGATGAAATACGTCTAAACTGGGTCAATACACGCCCGCGGCTGACGTGCGACGTGTGATGTAAACAGATTGACAATACGCGGATATCCATCAGGGCATTCGTTCTCCATATAGAAATTACGCTTATACATATCGTCGCCTACATTCAAGTTGAAATTGTGGACTAGCACGGGCATTAGTTTACAGCTTTCCTGACTTGCGAAAGACGCGGCAGAGCTCGATAGAGGACATTATACTTTTATTCTGGTGATCTTCATCTAATGTGCCCAGCATCGTCTATTTTATAAGCCTTTTGCTATAGACTCACCTCAAGCGATATATCATTTACAAGGCAAAGGTCAGAAAAGGGAGTCGTGAGTAAGAATCAAGGATACAGTTGTATACCATTTTATGGATTACACAAGATAGGCAAAACGTAGATAATCGAAACCACTATTTGAATATTCATAAATTTAAAAATAACGCGCATATGAACCGCACGAAGCAGGTTCTGGGATAAGGAAGAATACGATAAACGAGGACCACTACACATCCGAGACAGGAAGCTACTGCAACACGAAAAGTAAATAACCCCAGAAGGCAATGAAACCACACAACATCATTAACACACGAGATTAAGGGTAGCGGGCAACTCAGGAACAATACACTAAGAATTCATAATAGACACTAGTAAATTACAATATTATGAACCAGACCCATTACTACGCAACGACTAAAACCTCAGTAGCTAATAGTGTTAGTCAGCGCGTGTGGAGGGTTATATGCAATTACCCGTGGTCTGTTTCCCTAGACACCGAAATTATCAACTCATGACTTATTTTGCCCTAAATATGTTCGCGCATGCAAAATAATGACCTTAAAATCCATTTACACATCGATGGATGCGTTTACAAGCTGATACCAAGCACAGATGCGCAACCCCAGTGCTGCTCACACTGGCACTGTGTGTTGCCGTCCTTCCAGGCATCAGAGGTGAGACTGAAAATAACAGCCTTGTCGCCAACCTCCTGGATAATGGACTTGATGGCGCTGGCCTGTTGGCCAAGACCAGGGACAGCGAGACCGAGAGCCTGTCCAGCTGATGGCCAACCGGTCTCCATGATGCGACCCTCCTTGCCGCTGCAGATGTTGTCAATGATGTCAAGCTGGCTCTTGACAAACTGACCAGCCTGGCTGGCAACCGTCTCGGTGTTGAAGAAAGCGTGGGCATTGGCACCAACGAAGTCAACAACAGGGCAAACAAGGCTAGAGAACTCTTCCTGTTGCCAAATGTTGACAGTCTCTGACGTAGAGTAGGGTCCAGTGTAGCTAAGCTGCTCCTTGGTGGTGGAGATGAGACCGGCAAGTTCACTGGGTGTGCAGTAACCGTGCAACACAGCCTCGTTACCGACAATGATCAAGTCGACAAGGTCCCACTGGCCCCAAGCCTTGATGGCGCTCAGTTGTTCGGTAACACTGGGGTTGCTGGCGTCACAGCCAGGCTCATCAACATAGATACCCAAGATCATCTTGATTCCATGGGCAGCACATGCGCCACCAACAAACTCCAGGGTGCTGCAGTCAGTAGAGTAGACACGAATGGTAGTAACACCAGCAGCGGCAATGGCAGCAATGTCACGGTTCACTTCGCTCTGAGACTTGCAACCGCCGCTAGCCGTGGTCTCGTAGGGAGTGTAGGTGACGGCCCAAGGCTGACCGGGTGTGCCCTTAGGAGGAGTCTTGCCCGGGCTGTTGGTAGGGTAGGAGGTCTCCTTGGATGAAGTTGTCGAAGGCTTGGGCTTTGAGGTTGTAACGGGGTAGGTTGGCACCTCAACGGGGGTAGTAGTTGGCTGAGCAACGGAGGTAGTAGCCTCAGCAGGTGTAGTCTCGGCAACGTAGGTAGTAGCCTCGGCAGGTGTAGTCTCAGCAACGTAGGTAGTAGGAGCAGCTTCGCTAGTTGACGGGGTTGGGATGTCGAAGGGGCAGTAAACTACGGTACTCGTCTCATAAATGGTAGTCACAACCTCAGGCTGAGTGTATGTACCAGCTGGGTAACTTGTGACAGTTGGGATAGTCACAGTCGTATCTGTGGTCACGGTTGTCGTGGTGGGCGCAATAGTGTAGGTGCCAGCAGATGGGCACACATACGTGGTGCTCTCAATGACGCTAGTTGTCACACCCTCGCTAGTTGAGACCGTAGCATATGGGCATACAACTGTCGTGGCAGTAGTCACAACAGTGGTAACACCGCCGAGAGTGTGCGTGCCGGCGGGAACGGACGTCGTGTACGGGACGGGCACAGTGGTGTCACTGGTCAAGGTAATAGTAGTAGCGGGGAAAGTGTAGACACCCGTAGTAGGGCATGTCTGAGGAATTGGGGTGGGAACGACAACCTCAGTGGTAGACGTTGTCGTGGCGGCCTCTGTCGTAGGAACAGGGGGGAACACAACTGCTACTGTTAGTACAAAATTCTATGCCTACTTCCAATCTATCTTTTGTCCGGGCATATTCAACATACGAGTAGGTTGGCCATAGTAGGTGCTGTACACGGTTGTGCAACCGCAAGTCTCCTCGGTCTCGTAGCCCTTCTTCGCGTGGGCATGAGCACCGCCGTGGATGTGTCTGTGGTGAACGCTGCCAGCGCTGACACCAGCGGCGAGCGCCGCAACCGCCAAAGTTGCCTTCATTTTCTAACTCTTTTCCAAAAACTCCTATGGCTTGAATTCCAATACTACGTGTCGTATACGAACAGCTCCTTGTTCCTCTTCGTGATGTCGTGACAAAAACGAGTGCCCGCTAAATGAGTGAAGCGGTGGGTGGGATATGGAAATAGCGAAAGACGAAAGATGGATTGGCGTCAGGTAGACATTAATAGAAGACGGCTTCGTGGAGAAGAGGAGAAAGGAAAGGGGCCATGGTGCACACAGCATGGCTGCTAGTTTTATTACGTGGCCGAGGCGCCATGGGTCTTTCGGCGCCAATCTTACCTGGTGTTTGTTTTTCTGGTATAGCGCAGCGAGATGCTGGCACTTCTTTGTTCGTACTGATGGGGCAGACTGCTGGCCAATCTCAGGGGGGGGCCATGGCTAGCACACGTACTAAGTAGTGTAGATGCATGCATCTTATCCTCGGGATGGCTAGTGTGGTGTAGCGCCTCTCTCATCAGAGCCGGCCGGGGTGCATGTTCCGAGCACTTCTGCTTCACCGTACAGGTGACTGCGAAAGGAAACGTCGCTATTCGAGATTCTTTCGACGATCAGTCTAGAGGTGAGCAGCGAGAGTAGCAGCACCGCACTTGCGGGCGCAGTCATCCACGACAATTCCCCATTGTCTACCTTTGAGCGAGGGATATTCCATTGGTAGTTGCAGCTAACAGAGCTCGAGACTTGATGCAATCTACTTTAGCTGTAGACGATCG
Organism: Xylaria sp. FL1042; assembly: GCA_022495085.1. Classification (NCBI taxonomy): domain Eukaryota; kingdom Fungi; phylum Ascomycota; class Sordariomycetes; order Xylariales; family Xylariaceae; genus Xylaria; species Xylaria sp. FL1042. The sequence continues at coordinate 207,706 of MU380193.1, read as the reverse complement.
GGACTTTCTGACCACTGGGGACGCCACTCGGCCTGCAGATAGTGAATGTGTACACTACTACAGGACCCAGAGAGTAGCTAAAACGATCGGTGAGTGGTTTCGCTGCGAGATGAGAGGTTCGTTGGTTGGTCCAAGACTCAGCAAGCGCATCTTGTCCGGCACCCAGACAGGGCTCGACAGGATCATGAGGTGGCATAGAAAGTGGAGGAGCGATTTTAGCTAAGAGAGTCGAGCGATCCTAGAAATGCAGATAGTGGGTCTATCGAGCCCTAGATGTGCATGATATATGCAGGGGTTGTATGGATTGCGGGCAAAAAGGGAAATTGCATGAGGGTCAAGCGAAATTACTTTCTACCACCATACGCGCCACTAAAAGTAACTACTACTTTCGAGCTCACGCCTGAGAAGTAGTTATTAGAAGTAGTTATACTACTGCTGGAGCATACCTGAATAGATACATACCCCTTTTAGGCTCTCGCACCCAAGCGTTAAGATGAGCCTTTACCATTCTGGGACACGAGCAGTCTAGGAAAATCATATAATGTAGGTAATACTGCTACTTCTAAGTACAAGGTTAGTGAGTTTTTCTTGTGTGGTGCCTTTTCATTTGCCCCTTCAAATGCCTTGCATCGCTGACTCTCATTGCTAAAAGATCCCTCGAACAACTAACAGCAACAGCCACCGCCCTTTTCATGAGTACTTAGCAAGTAGTGATAGCCGTATCGAGTTACATCGTGTATGGTGGGTAGGGCGAGATGGTCTTTCTTACATAATTACACTGCCAAATTAGGTACGTAACGGAAATATTGTAATGCGTAGCTGATATCGTTGATAACCTCATCTGCATATTTAATTTACAGTAACTTTATAGCCACAGAGATCGTATAAAGCACATCGTGTATCTATCTGCGAACACTCATATAGTACATAGATGGGTATAAGCAACTGAGTCCGAATGACGGTGTGTGGAGAGGCACGATGAGGCCGACGAGCCGATTGTTTCTCAGCCGGGGCTGGTGCCGAGGATGACCGGATTGGTGGGGTTTCGCCGGCTCAAAAGCCGGTACCTGCATTGACTCGCATTCCTGAATGTGGGGTGAACAGCTTGTACCTGCATCAATACCTCCCGACCGTTGGACATCTGTGATCTATGCAGTACCCGGTATAATGCATCATGGCGTGGTAATCAGTCTTCAATAAATATGGTCAATTACCCTGCTTGCATTTCCTTCCTTTCTTCTCCCTTGACTTTGTTCGAGCGAAGTAAACTGAGCTGGGTGTCATAATTTGTACTAGCACTGGCACTAGTCGCAATCTTGTCCTGTAATCAACGATGCACGATATAATTAGTATGAAGATGTCACTACGTAATACTGCATATTATGTGTAAATACCAATCGCAATTCAAATGCAACCGCCTTTGAAACCAATAAATCGCCGAGATGTTATGTACTTGAAATACACACTACCTACCATGTACAGCTCTTGCTTACCCGAATATGTGTACAACACAGTATTTTTGCACTGTGGACTTCACTGTATGGTTGTTCCTTCAGATAATTGTAGTGTATGCGCCTCCTATCCTGGAGATTGCTTTCACGCTAGGAAATGAATCAACGAGGTAATAGTACTACGGTACCTATCGCTAGACACGGCTAGGCAGTTTCCAGTCTCTGTTCCGGTCAGCGATCACCTGCCCGGTATCCGTCTACGCAGGGCGAGACCGTCAGCCGTCTCCATAGCCCCAGAAATCAAGCTTTTTGAAACATATTTTCTTCTGTTCTTCATTTTAACCTGTAAGATTCGGGCTTGTACTGTTTCATCACAATGCTCCTCATGATGCCAGTTACAGTATAATGGATACGTCTTGAATACTCACCGCGTTTTCTCCAGTAGATACCGCCAATGTTTCAAGCGAAGAAAGACGTGCATGGTACTCACCAACTCAGCTATCTTCGTCGGCTGAGCTTGAGGTGCTTGAGATGAGACCGTTTTCTAAGCCCGCATATGCCTGCAACCGAGTATAAAATTACTATTGTATAATACCATGGTGTGTCTGCCACCAGAGCGATATCGTCAAGTCCCAGAGCAGTCAGGAGAACCAATACAAGAAAAATATCGCCCAACTGATAAAGGCCGGATTATGTGGTGGGAGCCAGACATGCTCATTTCTCCAGCCCCTGTCTATGCCTCCTGTATTGGCAGTCGCCACAGAGTCCGTTTCAGTCATTCAAGACTCGTCGGTCGTATTCGTCACGAGTCAGGAATAAGCTGCTACAGGCGAACTCGCGATCATTATGCATCACTAGAATAATCGTCCGCTGCTATGGGCAAGCTAACCACATTGTTACCTTTAGAGCTAGTTGGCACGCCCAAGGTAGCATCGGTACTAGTTGCAGGAGGATTGATTATGTCGGTGAGTGACGTCCAGGTACTCGTGATAACTACATTACTACTTTGAGTAGCCGGAGCTGTAGAGCTGCGCATGCTACCGTCATTCACATCCCTGTTTGTCTGGGTAAAGGCAGTACTGGTTAAGGCTAGGATGCCAAATGGTCTCATAACCATATTTACCAGATGTGTTGTAATCTAGCATTACGAAGCGAGTAAAGGCGGGCTAGATCGACGGAAGAGAAAGGTGAGCGAATAAAGCGTGAGGTGAATGGTAACTTGAAGAACCAACCTCATAAACAAAATATTGGTAGTAGTGCCTCTCACTCGATGTCGTATTGGTATATATCTAAGACTTGGGAGTATTCAAGAAGTATGAGGGGTGGATTTTGATACACTTAATGAGTGACCCAAATGGCCTGGCAAAATTTCTTTCTTGGGCTCCCACGGAAGTAGAAAAATGCGGCCTAAATTGCTCTTTGATTTGAGAACTTCGAAATTTGAAAAAGTATCCAATTGTTCACATAAAGTCCTCAAAGAAATACACTTTGTAAGGTGAGAGCAATGTATTACAACCTGTATAGCTATTGATGACCTGGGGAACTGGCAAATAGACTCTATTTCACCCCTCTTTTACGGAATAAACACAACGAGACTATCTAGGTAGAGAAAGCCCCAGAGATTTGAGATATCCAAAAGTGATACGAAAGAAAGATGTATACTTGGTAATGTAGACAATAGTAAGGTGTTGAATAGATAGAAAGTAAGTTGTTGTACGGAGTAGTCAAGTAATATAGCGACCTCCTAGGTGCATACCGGTTAGCGTACTATGGTAACCAATCACCCGTGGTCGAGCTGTTGAAATGGGGACCCATCCGCCAGCTGCAAGAACATCTAGACACCTGACTAAAGCCGTTAGCCAGGCCGTTGCCACCCTTGCTGTCAGAAATTTTGCTGAGGTTAAACATCATCAAACCTCGCTACTTTCCCAATATCTACTTAAGTAGTCTTGTTACCTTACACGACCAACCATACTCCGGAGTGACAATGCTACAAGCTTCGGGCCGGTCGTATGTCTGCTGGCGATGTGCTGATCGGTGTTTAGGCCGGGGTCCGTCCTCCCCGTGGCTACGCACGCCTTCTGTGACTGGAACCGTCTGCACGGCGACTCGCTACACAAACTCAGCCTCTAGAAGAGTAATGAGGCCCCGATCACACTGTCTCAAATACCAAATTATGCTGATTCGTGTTTATAGGAACTGGCAACGGTGCACCACACAAAGTCGAACTACGATGCATCGGGTGGCTCATCTGCTGCCAGTCAGCGAAACTCGTCAAAGTCGTCAATAGGCAAAATACCTATCCGAGAACGCTTCCGGATATGGGAAAAGAAGAATCCAACTCCGGCAGAAGTGATGCTGAGCGACATCTCAATGCCTGGCGACCTGACTAATTCCTTGACCCGCCCACAGAATGTGAGCCAGGTGCAAATTGGCGACGAGGATAGCTCACCCTTGTTTGCTGGTGACGAATTGGTAGATCTGCGTTCTGACGATGCTATGCTCGAAGCTGGCGATTTGGTCGAATTGTCGTGCGTGTTTATCCTTCACCCTCTCGTATCGCCTCTACTAACACATTACTCATAGCTCCGAGGGCTCAAGGCGACCTATTGTTGCTATCTGTCTCGGCCGCATCAACGGATATGAGCATTTTTATACAGTCAGCGGGAAATGGTTTTCAGCCCTGGGTGTTAAAACCCTATTTGTTGTTAACAAATTCGCGCAGCTAGATGAGGTCAAGCCAGTTATTGAGGCACTACCCTCAGTCGATATTCCAATCGAGAGTTTGAACAGATTTCAAGACCTAGGCGAAGGTCCGTCAAGAGAGGCGGGAGCCGCGCTTCTACGCAAAATGCTATTGTTTGTTCAGAGGGCGGAAGCTGTATATCAAGCGAATGCCGGCACCCTTGATGCTTCCAGCGCCTTTATAGGGGACCCTGTTAAACATCGATATCTTACTTTGCACGAAATTGCCGATCTTCTGCTCGCTGATACAAATAAGTACGGAGGCAAATTTAGCCCTCCTTCTCTATACGCTGTCCATCGGGCATTGCTACAAGACGAGGTGTTTTTCCGGCCCCTTCGGCAGACGGGACACAAAAGATCGTACTTGTTTGAAATCAGCCCTCTTTCAGAGGTTCGCATTATACAGAAGATTGAGAAGATTGTGCGAGAATACTTGGCTATGCAAGGCAAGAACGGAGCTACGCGGACGGCAGGCAAAAACCCTATCGAATCTTTCGCGAGCAATGCACGAAGAATGATTGACGCAAGCCGAAAGAATCGAGAGTGGTCGGACAGCGGTATTATTGGACTGTCTTCAAAACCAATGCAAGAGAAACCAAATTGGTCTGATACGGATTTGGAGATTCTACAATTCCTTGAACTGTGGGCTAGCTATCAGAAATTCCCACAATATTCACCTCTACAAACCCTCGGCTCCGCCCTTCTCCGAGCTATTGACCGATATGAAGAAGCACGAGGCTATGTTCCTGCTACAGGATGGGCTTTCCTGCAGGAAGTTGGCTGGATACCGCCGTGGGAAATCGCAGCTCGCTATAGCGTAAGGTTTCCGGGCGTTGAGGTCAAGCGGGGCGGTAGCTATGTTCGTCCATTTATGGGTTTGCTTGACAGGCACTTGAAAAAGGATATGCTCTCACTTATTCGAAAGCCTTTGAAAGGGGTTACGACTTATTGCATTGACGACATCACAGCCCGTGAAATTGATGACGCGGTATCTCTCGAGCGGACCTCGAACCCCGAAGAATACTGGATTCACGTACATGTCGCAGACCCAGCATCGTCGTTCAGCGCTGATACACCAGTAGCCACATACGCAGAACTTATTCCTGAAGCCATATACCTTCCAGGCCATCTAGAGCCTATGTTACCAGAGAACCTTATCCATGCTCGGTTTTCTCTAGCCCCTTCCAGGCCCTGTCTTACCTTTAGCGCGCTAGTGAATACTGATGGCACGGTCCTAAAAGAGACGATCACGGCCAATGTTCTTGAGAACGTCATTTATATGACTTATGAAGATGCCGCTTCAGCCATTGGCGAGATTAGAGACGGCCCTTTCACAAAAACCTTACAGATGGTTCCTAGTACAGCGCCAAAGGTTCAACCCGCGAATAGGAATATGACTAGACCTGACGATTTGACGGGAGATCAGAAGAGCGACCTCGCCATCCTTTCAAAACTTGGCAAAGCAATTCAAGCAAAGAGATTGGAAAAAGGAGCAACGCCATTCTTTGCACCTCGTCCGACAGCAACTGTCGATTTTGGCGGCGTCAAACAAAAAGAGTCCGATGGCTTTATAGCAACCGCTGGGGATCCTCTAATTCACGTCCACTATGCGCAACGTTCTGGCACCGATCTAGTTGAGAACGCTATGAAGCTGGCCAACGAAATTGCTGCTCGCTGGTGCTACAAGCGAGGGATCCCCATTCCCTATCGTACGCAGCCCCATGCATTGCGCAACGCCGCTCTTGTCCAGCAATACGCACGCGACGTTCTAAACCCATTGCTGAACTCCGGTGTTATCCCTGATGAACAGGCGTGGCAGCATATGCGGTCACTACTTGGCGTGGATGAGGTTTCAACAACGCCGGGGCCGCACTTCACATTAGGGAGTGACATGTACACCAAGGCGACATCGCCGCTTCGCCGCTTTGGCGACTTGATTGTGCACTGGCAGATCGAGGCGGCGCTGCTAGAGGAGAAGAGGTTGAAACGCGAGCTAGTTGGCAAAAATGAAAATAATAAAAAGGGCGATGATCTTTCATTCCTACCGTTTAGCCGCGAGCGTCTTGACCGAATGCTGCCGATGCTCCGCCTCCGCGAGAAACAGGCCCGTACCCTCACCAACGTTGAAGGCGCTGACCAGTGGATTCTGCAGGCGATGGTGCGCGCCTGGCGGTTTAAAGATGGTTCGCTGCCCGATACGTTTAAATTAACTATAACACATATGGCTCGGGCAAACTTCTCTGGCCAGCTAGATTGGTTCGAACGCCGCGCGATTATAAAACATGACGCGCTCAACAACGTCATCAGGCGTGCAGATGTGCGCATAGGTGATGTTATTGAGGTCCGCATCATCGACATTAATGTCCACTCTAGGAAAATTCTTGTTGAAGCTTTACGCGTACTAGAGAAGGTTGGGGAGGAGAATCAAGGGGCTGAGAGCACGCAGGCTCTTAATGGCGTGGAGGCTAAGGATACACCACATGAAACCGCCTAGTATAATTCTAGCCGGACATAAAGACGCTTCTATTGTATGATATAATGGGATACTGATGGATTGAGGCCCTCATACGAGCCTTGCAAGATACGACCTATATGTATATACCACTGACGGGAAGATGGATTGACGAAACACTTTTATTCTGTTGTATGGGAACACTACCACGATATTGTATTGTAGGATAGGGGGGAGTAAACTGAACCGGACGTGTTTATAAGGCACATTGTCTATACGACCAATAAATCTCACGTTCTCACTACATAACATACAGAGATACTCTCACCTGCTAGCTATGTTACGAAGTACAACAGGCACTAGGTAAAATTGAATGGTTAGTGATGCCTGGTTTTATCTAACGTTTATTGTTAGGAATATATCAGAACAACCCAGATTTGCGTTTCCGCCTTTTCGTCCCTCGGGCATGTTTGACATACCTCTCCATAGCGAAAAAAGTAGTTCGACATTTTCTTCTAGATTCAATGACAGTAGTAATGTAGTCGTCGTCGTCATTCCTTTGATTCACCACCACCAACTTGGCTAGCACAAAACTCTACGTGTAATAAGCTAGCTTATATATGCAGGGCGCGCTTCTTAGCGGGGTGCTCTCTCTCCTCGTCTTTCCCGGATATCCTCCGCCGCTTCTTCTTTTTATGTAGTGTAGCTAGAGGGCTTTCGGCAGACAGCGGTGGTGCCGGAGGCCTCTGAGGCTGGTCTGGTGCTGCTACTGGTTTCCCCGGGCCGACTCTAGCATTAATATCATTGCCGCCTTTGCTTTTTTTTTTTTCACTGTTATCGTCGTCGCTGCTACAAAGAGAACCAAGCCTCTTAAGCCTGTGCAGCGCTTTTAACTCAGCTTAACGCTTTTTTATAATCTTAAGTAGCGTGCGCCCTATAAGCTATTCGTCGGCGGCATTATAATACTTAAGCCTTCTACATCTTTAAACCATAAAAATTGCATTAAAATATATTTTAAGTGTAGCAGCAAATTTGCTATCGTAAGCTTTCTGGTATACCAGTATGCCTATGCAAGAAACAAAGTAAACATCTTAAGTAGCAACAACATTAGAATAGTCCTGCAAATTCGCGTTATTATTAGCCGATAAAGCCGTAATACAAAACCAGATTAAAAAATACATATATATAAATAAGCCTACTATAAGCGGATCCCGGCCGGCCGTAGCAGCAAGTAAGCTGTCTAGCTATAATATTATAGCTAGCGACAGCTTTATACAAAAGCAACGCAAGTTAGCTGTTCGCAGAGCTTGTGTTAACTGAAAATGTAAGAGATAGAAAAGTTAAGCCTTCAAATATACCTAGGTAAATAAGGTGAGAAATCCTACGAGTTAGCACAGGCGCGGCAAGGGAGCAATATCACATAGCCTGATATATAAGGCACGAGCTCCAGGCTAACCAACAGTCAGAAGCGACAGAGCGCAAGGCAGCGGCATTATTACTAAGGTTTGTGTTCAGTAAAATGTTCTATGCGGAAAGCGTCAGCAGAAAAACGGAAGATGCACACTTACTTTTGTTCAAGCGATACCAGCACATGGTGTCTAATCAACTTCAATCACATGTGTGGCTAAGTAGGTGTTTGGCGATAAAAGGTGTGGTCGAGTACGCGTGCCCGTGAGAGATGACTTATATAGCCCCAACAGATGTCTTTTTTATCACAAGGCTATGCCTTGATATATTAATTGCTGCGTGTATTACTAGCAGCACTTGGGCCGTGATAGGCACGGGCTACCTAAGATTCTAATAGTAATAGCTGTTTGGAGCTCATAATCAATCCGTTCCCCTTAATTTTTGCCCTTGTTTTGTTTTTCTCGTCCGCGAGAATGCCGATAGCCTCTGCCGTCGCACCCGTGTTGTATAATGTGTTTATGCGACCCTGTAGCGTTAGATGTAGGAGGCTTTGATACAGTGACAGGCGATCATAGCGTCGTAAAAATAAACAAATTTGAATCTCGCTTCCATTCCAACGCCGGGAAAAAACAAATGCAGTTATACATGATGCGTCCATTTGGCTATCACGCTTCTGTTTCACCAGTGGGGGTTGTCTTGCTTGCAACTCTGTGCGCCCCGGACCATCGATGCCGGGTCCAACCATAAAATACCATTGATAGTCACCTCCTCCATCCAACATTCCAGATGACGTGGGCAATATCTCTAGCTGTATTGACTGTGTCAATCACGCGGCCGATGATACCATCGTTAGGCTGCGCCTCGCCTTCTTCATACGGCATCAACATGCCAGACTCAGTCCGACGCATGCCAGCTACCCCTCCTTCTTCTCTTGTAGCGCCTGTGGAAATTGACTGATGGGAACCTGGTTCTTCGTTGCCCTCTAATGAGTTATGCGTAAACTCCTCGTTAGTGTGGCGATAAAATTGGCCTGATGGTTTAGATGGTCGTAAAGTTTCCTGCGATGATGATGGCGATATTGTCGGACTTCTCATAGTGTTTGTGCTGTGCTTGGCTGCGCTGTCAGGCGGTGCCGGAGAGTCTTCTCTATACTTAAGAGTAGTTGATGGGAGCATCGCGATGGTCTTGCTTTCATTATTACTATTAGGAATAGGTTTTCTTCGTAGATATATGGGTTTCTTCCTGGTTTTGGTCGTCTTCATCATGATGGCGCTATCGTCAGAGTCGCTGTCATCGTAACCCCAGTTGTAGGAATCTGGCTCGTCGTCGTCATCATCGTCTCCTTTCACCTCAACAGCAATACACTGCTTGACTTGCTCATCGAAATGAATGTGCTTCCTTTCAGTCGCTGGCGATACCAGACCCGAGGTGGCAGCCGACGGAAGGAGACTCGTATTCGCTCTACTTCTCCTTCGCTTAGAGAATGGAAAGGTCACAAGGTCTGTGTGAGCGCGATGTAAGATAGGGCGACCTATCCGACTCGTGCGGTCTTTTTGTTGAGCTTGCACAGCTGCAGCGGCTTGCTTCAGGAGTGAGGATGATGAAAGTGATCGCTGAAGCATGACTTCTGACATGGATCTTTTCTTCAGGATAGGTTTTTTGTGAATAAAGGAATCTGATCTAGATAATGTCGAGCTGCTCCGTTCGGCACTATCGGGAAACATTGTGCGTTGGCGTGTCTGTAGTGGTCCATAGAGCCAAGTAACGTCACAGTCCTTTAGCCTTTGAAAGTATTAGTGCCATATCATAATGGGAAAAGAGTCATTTACCAGTTAAGAGTCTCTGGAGACACTGTTTTTAAGTTGTATTTAGCCTTCATCCACGTTCTCCACGACGCATTTTCAAGCCGCGCTGAATTAGTAAATTCTGCTCTCTTGGATATTATGTAGCGCCATGATGACCAGATATCTTCTTCCTTCCAATCGTGAGATAAGTAATCCACGTGCTGAGTGGGATGGTGTGTCACAGCCGTGTCATCTTCAGCATGTTCAGGAACGACGGGAGATTCGGGACGGGAAGTACCAGCAGATGTGTCGTCTGATGGGGAGACTATGTGCGAACCATCCATTCGGGGGCTGGGTGGAGGTTCCAGATCCTCTAGGCCGTCTAACATGAAATAAGGGTTGTCGGCATATTCGGAGAGAAGTAGCGAGTCCTCAGATTGGATAGTAGGTAGATCATCGTATTGTCCGTCTAATGACACGCTTGTTGCGGGCGTGGAAATATACGAAGGATCACACTCGCTTTCGGGGTGAATGGTACTGGGGGAAGGCGGACCGGACGATGGGCTTGAATCTGGAGTAATAGGTATCGACTGGTGGCGGTAGTTGTCATGGAAGAGTTGATCTATCCTAGAGGTTGAGGCTGAAGTGTGGAGCCCTTGTGAGTGACGACTAGAGATAAACTTAGACTGCGAGTGTGACCGTCGCAAGGTGGAGGAAGCGAAGAGATCATTCTCCTCTGACGAAATAACCACGGCCATGTTCGAACAAAAAAGCGCCGTCGGTTCGAATGCACAGTGGACTCCTCCAACCTAGCCGCTTATAAGCAGACGGCGGCCACCGTCATAACCACCACTGGGGCTCCTAGTAGCACAGCTTGCGAACACGGGCGACGCTCAATAGTACGATGCGAATAACCAAGACTGGAGGCTGATTCTTTGTCTGCGGTTTCGGCTAAGTTGATAAAACTGCTCCTCAAGCATTCAAAGGCGGGAGAAAGATGTGCACAGTAGGGGACTAGGCAGAGTTGGTTACAGATAGAGAAGAGAAGTCCGTGGCAAAGGATCTGGGGAGCGCGACTTGGCGGTTTGCGCAATGGTATCTCGTGATGTTGACACCGAGCCGAGATGTGGAGGCGCAAGAGAGAGAGAGAGGCGTGTAAGATGGAGCGGTGGCGCGGGAAATTGGGGTTGAAAAAGCGATGGGGAGAGACGGGCAACAAACTGGTGGTTTGTGGTGGTTATGAGAATTGGCACAGAGCTGGCAACGGGACTAGCGAGGAAGCGCGGCAAAATCTGAAAGCCTCCCAGGACCCAGGACGGCAAAGTGCAAAGTGATGTGCGTGGGTGGGAGACGATGAAATCCGGGAGATCGGGGACTGGCCGTACAGTGCGGTACAAGGGTTATAGCGCAGACGCCGTGGACGCTGTTCTCGGCTGTGGACGTGACTGGACACTGACTGGACAGGAAAACTGGGGTTGAGACTCTGCGGTGGGGCCCCGATGAGAGCGACCCCCACCTTTTCGCGTGCTGTGTGATAGCGCTATCCCTGGTAGTGGTAGCCTATAGCAGTGCCTGGCGTGCCTATAATAGCGTTAGCCCAGGCTCTTGGCTGCGCCCCAGCAGTACCCAGGACACAAGTGCGAAAGCCTGGAGGTATGATAGGCCACCCGGCGAACTGGGGTTGTAAACGGTCCTGCAAGATCTCCAATGTGCTTGGTCGGCGCCGGTGGCTGCATTCTATGCATGCTCTACCGTACTTAGAAGATAAAGGATGTCATAATGAAGGTGAAGGATGCCGCAACCGTCAGAGGAGAAGGAGGATGACGAGTCATAGACGAGGCAGAGAGGTAAGAGACGCAGGCAAGATACGGGCAGGAATGTCAACGTCGTGTAAGCCGTCTCCCCCGGACGGCCACGAACCAATAGAAGCGCACGAGGACCAGGGAATCAGGGCAATGCTTTGGTGAGTGCAGCACACTACTGCACATGGCCACGGCGCATCCCAGCTTTACAGACAGTACAGGCCGCATTGAGAGAGATAGGGCGTGCCGATGACTCGTGAGGGGCGGGCAGTACTGATATGTAAATAGCACAGAGCAGGAATGCAACGGCCAACTTACAGTTTGGGTACCTCGATCTAGTATGTATTCGAGCACGTTATTCCCAAAAGGCCTCGATTAGATATATATATATATGTCTATATGTATATATATCAATTGGCCGTGTTCTAGGCGAATGCTAAACACACCTGCGAATCATGCATTCAGAATAGCTCAACAAGAAATCGGTGCAGCTCGGGCCGTGGATTGAACGGCAAGGCAAGGCGAGGTAAAAAAACGGGTAGAGAAGACGACTCGTCGTCAACTATGGTTAGGAATCCATCGACGAAAAGATACGAGTCTAAAATTTCGGTGTTGAGTTGCCGGACGACTGTCTCAGGTGGAGGAGGAGGGAATCGCCTTCTGAAATACCAATACCTACAGCAAAGAGCCGGATAATAATGATACGCTAAGAGGAGCCGAGAGCCAATATGGACGGTCGAGGCCTATTACTGAAGGAAGAGAAAGAAAGGGTTGCAGGGAGGAGGGGGAAGAAAAGAATGGATCTGCAGGGGAAGCCAATGGCTTTGGCTCTTGATATTGCAGTGTTACAGGGCCACAAGGGTAGAACAGCACTAGAAGCTTTCCATTCTTGCTTTTCGCTTGCCAATCTTCGCATAGGTCTACGGCACAGCGAATATCATTGCAGTAGGTAGGTCGTGTAGGTCAGACGGATGATCATCAATAAGCCCGGTCGCGTATGATCACCTGCACCTCCTCAGTTCAGTACCACGGATTGGTTTGTTACTACGTACACTAAATACCCATCATAGGCATAGGTAAGCTGTTCACCGCTGATGATAGCCACAAGACCAGATTACCTAACCCAGACTGGGTAGCACCGTATGGAGTACTTGGTAGTTACGGTATAATACAATGCCTAAGTACACTTGGATATCACGAGCCTACCAAGAATCCCACGATTCGAGACGTGAACCATAGAGAAATAAATAAATGGTTAGCTTAAATAATAGGTATATATATATATATAGCTAGGTGTAAGTAGGCAAAAACAGAATGAGCTCTACTGCAGTGTGGGAGTGTACCTGTGTATGTACACTACTTAGTACAGGACTGGCACAGGGGTGGGGCCCCGTGGTTACTTTAGGTATCCCCGGTCAGACCCGACCAGGGGACCGATCGGACCCGGTAAGAATGTATCAAACCAAAGGTTTAAATCCGAGCACGGGCCGAGATAAGCGAGAGTCAAAAGGGAAGGGCCTTACCTAAAGCCATCTCGTATTCAAATTCAACAATGAAGACGAGAAATAGTAGTCCAACAGGGTCGCTCTGTGTACGTTGGTTACTACAAGTTCTACATTTTATACACTTAGCAATGGCACTGCAATGTTGGTTAGGGACCTGGCTGGGTCACACGTGTGTAGTGGTGTAGCTAACTTCTATGGGGATTGGTTTTTTTTATTTTTTTCTTTAGGGTCCTCTTTCGGTTGGATTACCATGGTAGACTCAAGACTAGCTAGATGCAGAGTTAGTTAGTCAGCTGACTAACAAACTAAATTGTTAACTGTTAGGAGAGGGGTTTCCTGTTACCAACCAACCATTCCGGTTACTCTCGTTACTACTTATCTATACGTATGTATCCTGTTAGAGAGAGATAGTGTATTTGGTTGGTTGTTAGTAAGGCACTGTAGTTAAGAGCTCATATTGTGTGCTAGTTCTAAGACATGTCTTACAACGCCCCCCAGACCAGACCCCTCAAAAACCGTTGAAAGATGCGAAATAGAAATGTCTTAACATTCCGCCACTTACCCCATACTGTACATATGCGTACATAGTACAAGACACATGCAAACGCGCGAACATGACCGTGCTGCGTGTTGTAGCTCGGTTCTGTCCGGTTCAAGCCCTGCGATGCCAGTGCGCGCTTGTTGAACGCCTCTTCCCTATCTTTAGAGCACCCAATCCACGGGTCTACCCTGCAGATCCTGGAGATGGCACAGCCGGACTAACGAACTACTAAGTAAGTTCAGCCATCCAAAGCCAATCCCAAGCCCATAACGTCGGGGTGCTTAACTTAAGGTACCATCTGAACCGTATTTACAGACGTCCTGAGCACATCACCTACCATGCCCAGCACGTTATGTAGCTGGACTCATCATTGATCGCGATGGATTTTGAGTTAGGAATGAGTAATGTGTGTTAACTTTGCGCTCGCATATGTCTATCCCCCGCACAGTACTACCCGCAGATATTGTTTTTGGCCAATGTCTCTTCAAGAAACCCACCCCGCCTCGAGTGAAGATCTCTCTCTCCATGTTACGAATTGGCGTCCAGCTTGAGCTGTCGATGGCTCGAGCACCGATCTACTGTAGCTATCGGTGCTATGTGCAGCTACTGTATGTGCTACCCGGCAGCAGTCGGGGATCATGCACTAAATACTACGTAGTACTAGTCTCTTTCCATTAGCTAACACAAACCTAGGTAGCTAACTTAGTTATAATAGGCATTGTACATGTTAATCAACTATTGAACTAGGCAAATAAGTTGTTGTGTTCCGTTGGCGTGGGTATGTATAACGTTATACTTGTCGATGAGTTACCTAAATAAGTAGACAAGTCTATTTAGTCTCTCGACTCAAAACTGAAGGGTGAAATCATGATGATTAAGCTTGACGTCGTTGGATGGTGATGGTCCAACTAGTGTAGTCTTCGTCTATTATTTCACTTCTCGTCTCTAGTCGGCTATTCCCATCTTTCTCGTACAGAAGTCGTATCGTTTAAACGAATAGGAATTCATGAGTTCATTACGTTTCATTCCGTTCACCCATCTTCGATCTCGGTAAGTTTGCAAACTACCGCTCCAGCACTTGTACCGATCATCCTTAACACATGTGTCGCATTGGTATGACGTTATTATAGGCTTCGTATAAGCTCAGTATATCGAGAGGGAAATGGCTCACTGCATGCTGAGCCATGCTATGATCAAAGCTTGCATGCTTACGCTTGTTGTTCTACTACGTACAAGCCTAGGCTCGTGGTGGTGTGGAGTGTTGGCTCGCTGTTATATAGATAGACTAAATCTTAGCATTAAGTCACTGTCCACAACAAGATGAAGTGCACAATAGAAGACTACTTTCTCTTATCATAGTACTCTAGATAGAACCTCTTCTACACTAAGCTTTATAGTAGGTAGTTTATAGGCGACGATTAGATCTTTGGTCCGTCTTTGCTATCGTCTATCATTCCATCACAGTCTAGCAGTTAACACGACCATGATTAGTTCCGCCGCCTCTAGCAATGCCCCGTGAAGTCACAACTGCCAAATTCATTGAAGCATACCTACTACTAGCTTTACGTAAATCTAAAAACATTTCCCGAGATTCTCGTGCTCTCGGTTGTTACTGCTAGCACTACTTCGGCCTCGATGTTGCGCAGCTGTTCTGCGTATTAGCTACAATAGCCGTGGATCACAGGACATTAAACTAGACTCGCGAGCACGCAGAGAGTCTCGACTCTAATGGCCCTGCAGATCACAAAAAAACCGTATCCTTGTGATGCTCATTCGATCTACCGTACGATTCGGCAACAGCCTATCTGGTATTACATAGGAACAGTGATTGCCTACTTGTAGGTAACCCCGATCTGCGTTGTATGTGACCGTGCAATGCAACGAACTGAAGCAGGCCATTAGGGGAGCTTGGCTAATATCACCCTAACCAACCACCCCTTGCGGATAACTCTAGTTGCGCATACTTAGTACTCAGTAGTAGCCTACTACTACAACTGCCACCTAGTCTTCTTCATCGTATTTTTTTTTTTTTTTTTCTCTCTTTCTTGCTACCTGTCTTTCTTCTTTCCCATTTTTAAAAAAGCTTCGCTCCTGGGCTATGCTAGCTTCGTTACTAGCTTGGTCTAGAATCTACCAACTCGCCCTAGCGCGCGTTATCATGTCTCCATCATTGTCTCACATCCAGCCTAGAGACGTCGAGCTTTGTGTGTTGGAGCAGCAACGGACCTTCACCCGGACCAGTCGTACCAAAGTTGGCCGTATTCTCGTATCCCGTGGTCTTGGAACTATAGGATGATCATAAGTCTGGCCAAAGATCGTCCGTTGTGGGCGCTTTTGTTTGACGCGATACCGTCCAGTGATCAATTTATTCGCACCTCATGCCTCGGGGAGTCATACCATTCTAGTGATTTTATCTCCAAAAACAGTCGTCAGGCTTCCGTCACTTGCATTTGAGAATGGCCCACAGCCAGGCTCGTCGTGTACGGTAGTACCAATAGGGTGCTTATCAGAGTTAGGCATCGGTCAGATCTGATATACCTACTTTATCTACTATGGAGTATGCCCGGGATAAGCTACACCAGGGGGAGGCTGACGGATCATCCTGACCCCTGGCTTGCATCCTAGTCAAATTCTGTGGCCGCATAATGTTAGGTGACCTTGCAGTGTCACCTCGATGAACTCGCGTATGTTTTGCCACCTCCGTTAATGAACTTGATCCGCTGCAGTGCCTACCGGTATCCTCATGCGAATTAGAGGACCGACTTGTGAAACAAATAGGTCCCGCGGTATACCTTAGGGAGCAAGCCGTTTGCGTTATCAACTGTGCGGGTGTACAGACTCGGAACGTGCCATTTTGAAGTCGTAGGGTGCTGTTCACCACATGGCGGTCCGGATAAGTTCTCCAAGAAACCTACATTGTATGAACTACCGTAAGTGCACACAGTCTGCAAGGCACAAACAAGGGAGGTGACGCTGACAAGCAAAAGAATCGGGAAGCGACCATTACACAGAGCAGTTTCTCTCACATGAAAATGGAGCCGCTGTTAGGTTCAGCGCTAGAGGGTCAAGGTCTAGCTGCAGGTATGATTTGCATTAGATGATGTTGCTATTGCGGCTTGGCTCAAAGCATCTTTGCCAAAATGCGCCATCCCGAATTCAAATTATCCCCTGCATGAGCCCTCGCGGTGCAACACGCAGTTGGCGCGAATATAGAAGCAATTTAGACAAACATACTGTCGTATGAGGCGTTAAACTGGTCAGTCCGGCTGCATCTGCTGCTTGACGCGAGCCCTATCAAATGTGTTGGTACAAGCGGCTCATCTGGCTCATCTGCAAAGTAGCTACCGGGACCGTTCGCCGTGCATGCAATAGCGGGCTTCTTCCTTGCTTTTTTCCGCGAAGTTATTCTTATTGCCGCCATGACCCACCGTTATACAGAGAGCCCACCTGCACTGGCAACGCGAACAGGACACACATGAACGAAAGGCGCTTGCGGACCTCCCTTTGCCTGTTTTCTTAATGTTGACAGTAAGTTCACATGCCAGATGCATACTTGTACCGCCACTGGCACGTTCAGTTGCTCCAATTAGGTGGGCACTCGTTGAGTTGTTCATAACGGTGTTGCAGTAGCTTGTGTCTTGTGTTTGTCTTGATCGTCTATTCCCTAGAACCGAATGCAACCTCGGCGGGTATTCGGAACGATGCACAAAACATGCGCTTATTCGGTGCTACAGCCCTAATTTCTGGTACGGCCACCTCTCCAGGAATCTCTGGGTCTCCCAGTTTGAAGGGTACACCAAGCTCCGCCGTAATCCGCTCGCAGACGTCCAGCATGGGCGCATCACCTTCAGCTCTGGCAGCGAAGCAGTAGGCGTGGACCATAGGAAGCTTCACACTGGTATGCGGTTCAAACAGCTGCTCATGTCCGGCGTAAAGCCCGCGGTAGTGGGGAAGGAAGGTGATGGCTGACGCTGGGAGATTCATCACGAAGTGTGATATTGTTGGTGGGACGGGGATGCGCCGTTCGGTTTTCAGGTTGTCCTCGTTCGGCTTCATGGCGCCTTTCTGCTGGTCATGTCTACTGGGACGCTTGCTCTTCACGACGGCGTGTGCTCCGCTAGTGGAAGCAGCGTAAACCAAGTCGGCAGCTTTCCTGATGAACACTCGGCCGTCCTCATTAAATGCCTGGACGTATTGGGTGACCTAGAGCCCAATGTCAGTATTGCACCCAGAGTCCTAGAAGAGTATTATCATTGTGGTACCTTGTTGCGCTTAATATTCGACTCGAGAAATCGATAGCTCTCAGGATTGTAGTCATTTGCCCATACAAAGACACCTCTTTTGCCGGCAGGGATAGCAAAAGGGCCAATACCCGCCATGACGTCGCATACAACCTCGCCTGGTTTAAACAAGTCGACGAGACGTCTATGCT
Organism: Xylaria sp. FL1042; assembly: GCA_022495085.1. NCBI lineage: Eukaryota > Fungi > Ascomycota > Sordariomycetes > Xylariales > Xylariaceae > Xylaria > Xylaria sp. FL1042. The sequence goes on along the minus strand of MU380193.1, from coordinate 189,587 downwards.
CGCCTTCTAGCTTGCTATTCCAATAGACTTTAGCGTAGTCGAAATGGAAAACACAATCGTTCTCGCGTGCCTCTACACCGAGGTTGTCGTCGCCGGCTAAGATCTCATATGCAAAAGTGCGGAATTCTGACTCTGTGCCGACATTTGCAATCTTGTTAATAACGGTGCGCACGGCGGGGTTCTTATCTATCAGCACCTCGGCGATCAACTTCTTGTACGGCAAAAACGCATCTCGCAGGTTTAGGTGCGCCACATGGCCTGCCTGGTTATAACCTGTGGGAAACCCATCGTTCTCATCACGCATTTCCGGCGGTAGCAGACATCGCATCACTTCTTCATAAGTCCAGTACGCATAGTCAAGCGACAAGTCATAGGGGATGACACCGAGCTCTTGCTTTGCTACTGCGTCGCGGAGGAGGGGCGTCCATGTCCCGGGGACTAAGCACATACATAGAATTCCATCAGCACAAGGAATCCGCCATAACTATTCGTTCTAGTTGAGGTATAGCATTTGCTTACCCCCGGGCCGGACCTTCGGGTCAAGAAGGATACATCGGGCTCCCTGCGACGCCAGCGTCTGATCTGGGTGTGGTACCACGCCCGACAGACGTTCAGCTGATAGGAGTATTTTCTCTTTCTGGAGATTTTGTCGCCATTGCGCGATCCTTTTCTTGTCGGCGACGGCGGCCGCGGCGAGATTTACCGTCTTTGCGAAAAGCGTGCGGTCGAGGACGCCGATAGTATGACGCACAGTGGGTGGGCGGATGAGACTGCTCATATCCTCCTCGGTCGCGGGATCCTATGACCGCCGGTCGCAGAGTTAGCGGTGGCGGAAGAGGTAAATCTGGGGGGCGTGAGACGACGTACTGCCATAACTGGGAAACTGCAATTGTCTGCCTTCGCGGAACTTGGGCGAATTTGTTTAATCGTCAGGGCACCTGGGACCCCTGAGTGGGACAGGGCAGCGGGCAGGGGCAAGCTAACAGGGGTTGCGGTATCTAACCTGAATCGGCATAGTAGCACGATCTAGTGCGTCAATTATGCAAGGCTGATGCGCCATGTATTGGTATGCGTCATAGTTCAACGAGGCTGAGGCTTCACAGGAGCTGAATGAACGCTGCACAGTCTATGACGGGCACAACATACTAGACTGATCCAATCCTAATTATAATTGTAAACTATTATTTGTGCTAGATCAATAGCTTTCATATTTCCGAATTTGTCTACCTACTACCATGATGACCAAAAAACGAACGATCGAGGCCTACTTTAGCCAACCCAAAGCCAAGAAGCAGCGCGACTCTAGTCCCCAGATATCCGAGCAAGACGCTGGAGCACAGGTAAGGCCCTTCTCACTGATTTATTTGTCGGAAGACACCAAGTTGTGATGCCCAGAGGGCGGATCTAGACAAAAGCAAAAGGCTTTCTCGGCTTGCAAGAATATGACATAACATGAGACTATTGCATGTAGATGACCATGCTAGTTATTAGCTCCCTTATCACTAACAATGAGAAGACTTCTCGCCCCTCAACAGTGACGAATAACAAACCAACAGGACACTCTACGCATGATTCGTATCCTTTCCCCATACCACATCTACCAGATGTTATGGAGGCTGAGATCCTGGGCCTGCCCGCGCGTGATGCTCGCGTAATAGCTGACCGACCAGATCTGGACCTTTTGTATTTTGAGCCATTTATACCGCGGAAAGCAGCTCGACAACTCTTCGAGTTTCTGCGGTCTGAGCTGCCGTTTTACCGTGTTGAGTACGACATCGCTCGAGGCGGGATCAAAACGCATATTCGTACACCTCGAGTGAGCTATCCCAACTCTAAGCCCCTATGCCCCTCTATTATGATGTTGAACTGGGTTTGGCTGTAACTTGTCTTGGTCTGAGAGATTGAGACACTTCCAGCTTTCTGATGCTTATGGATTGTAACCGCCTCCTAACTTCATATGGCATATAGTGGACCACTGTGTTTGGCTTAGACGATACGGCGTATTTCCAGACAAACTGTACAACACCACCTGGCTCAATGGCCGATGCGCTGTCTTCTAAAGGCAAGGCGATAGACACATGCACGGGGAAGCCAGTTCCCGTGGGCTATCTGGACACGCAAGAAACACCAGCACAAAAGAGACTAGTAGGGTACAAAGCAGTACCACGTCCCATTCCCCACTGTCTCGACGTCCTACGGAAATCCACTGAAGCGGCAACGGGATGCCAATTCAATTTCTGTCTCGTTAACTACTACGCTTCCGGCGCCGATAGCATCTCATTTCATAGCGACGATGAGCGGTTTTTGGGTCCGCTCCCAGCAATCGCGTCATTCTCGCTTGGTGCACGGCGGGATTTCCTGATGAAACAGAAGCCACCAAAGTCAGAATTAGGAGGAGACGCTAGCAACAATAGTATATCGAAGGGATCACTCAAGCTGCCACTCGAAAGCGGCGATATGGTGTTAATGCGTGGTAAGACGCAAGCCAGCTGGTGGCACTCAATCCCCAAGCGCAGCGGTAAGAAAGAGTGGGATGGCGGACGCATCAATATCACTTTCCGACGGGCTTTGGTCAGAGGAGGCACGGAAAACTATTATCAATACAACGTAGGCAATGGACCCGTCTATAAATGGGATGCTGCAGGCCAAGAGATGAAACCGTGGGTACAAGCCTCTCGACCATGAACATTGGGTATCGCTCTCGTCTATGCCAACCCTGTCTCTCTTTTTGTAGTTCGAAAATACAGCGACACTCGTCCAACGCCTATATGCGCCTTTTCATTTACTCCATAGTCATCGAAATCGAGGGATTTATCGTTGCGTTTACTTTCCTAGTTTGAAGGTTGCCTGTGCGTATTTCCGAAGGGCTCGTAGGAATAGCTGGTACCCTACTCCTTGATTATCAGGAGCACAGTGGATTTCGGTTAGACGTATGGCCCACGGCGGGTAGCCTTGCAGGTCAACGTAAGGCTCAAACGAGATCAGGAGGTCTGGTTCACTCATGACAGCCTCTGATAGCTCATTGTCGATCACATCCATGGTAATGTCTTCAGCAGTAATCTTATCCTTCTGTACCATCTCTGTCAAGACCCTCGTAAGGTCAACCATAGCTTCACGGCCATCATCCTCGGAGATTAAGATGAGATCCAAGCCCTCCCGATTATGCGACCGGATCGCAGGTGCGCCTCGGGCGAAAAGGGCAACAGGAGGCGCCTGGTGTTTGCCAAACCAGATCTTGAGACGGTGGCACACGCTACGGTGCGTTTGGGTCATGTATCTCTTGAGGACACCTATGAAACGAGGGTCAGCCATGAACGACAGGGCTAACATATAAGGGACCCAGTACCTGTCTTTTCGTATACGGACAGTTTGGGGATACCAGCAGCAGTACACCACACAGCAACCTCCGATACCTCGTTCACCAATTTCTCTAAGGCGTCCCCCCTTCCGCCATTTTCGAGTGTTAGTATTATACTTAGGTGTTCTGGCAATCTCCTGAGCGGTGCCACGTCCCGGGCTATGTACTCGGGTGAATTATAGTGATGCTTGAGAATGGCCACAAGGCGATTAGAGATGGCACGATAGGCGATTCGAACACGGATGTAGAGCGAAAAGATAGCGTGGATAAAGAGGTAGAGTAGTGCGTATAACTGGGTTTTTAGAAATTTCCTGACACCAAGGTGCGATGACTCTTGTTTCTTGACGCGGCTATTACTTCGCTGGCGGGATGGAGACGGAGGTGTGGGGAGATAGTTCTGACAGATTATGTTAGCTTTAGGCTGAGAACAAGGTTTGCTAGTTGTGAGTTGAGACGGGGCTCAAAGCCAAAAGAAAAGAAAAAAAAGTATAGTCCAACCTTAACTAACTCCTCCCTTTCTTCTGGTCTAAGTTTTCTATGTCCAGATTTCTCATCCTCCCGGTATATTTGAATATCTTTCTGCATGAATGACATGATTGCTCTAGACGCCTTATCTGAATGGGCGACCGAGAGAAAAGAATGGGTGTGTAGGGCGGCGTTTTTTGAGGAAAACCAAGGATTAATGAAAGAGTGTCGTAAGCCGTGGCTATTTTCTTTTCCTGTTGAGTTTTATTATCTGGCCACTCGCATTACCTTCGTGGCTGGTGATTCGGTTTGTCTAAATATATATATCAATTGCGTAAACCACGAGACAACTGCTACAAGCTACAAGTGAGGCAAGGAATAGTCATAACGAAAGACGCCAACCATGGGGGGCGGAGTAGGACGATGATCATAGGAATTTAGATAGAAATTGTATGAATGGAATTTGGTAACAATTGATGTTTGGCGGAGTGACGAGGAGGTGCAGCTCTAGCTCCACAACACAACCTGCAGGAAGCAAGCTACGGCACTGTGGCTGAGGTCACAATTGCGTGGCCATGTACTCCGTACCTACGAGGGGCTACCTACGCATCGGTACATGTACTGCCTAAGTACCTACTTAGAAGACCTCCAGCTGGAAGGTAAACAAGGTACAGTAGCCATCAATTTAGCGGACATGCCCCTGTAACACCCCTGAAACTGTACTACCTTCAACTTAGACTTTGATCTACTCCCGCGACAACCTACTACTACCCACAATACTTACTCACCAACCTACCTTTCCCGATCGCCAGCAACATTACACACACCAGATAAGCACTGATGGATACGGACGGCGTCGAGTCTATCCGTCGATAACGAATAAACCTCCCTGTTTAGAGAAGCAAGTTTGCGCCGAGACAACCCGATTCGCAACCTCCCCCTGCCGTTTCACCTCCGTGGTGTCGTCGCCAACACCGGCGACGGCGACGTGATCCGATCTAATGGACAGGGCTGCATCTGGGTCGCGTGCCCTGTTCCCTAAGGGACCCAGCTTCACCCTCGACGATTTCTCAAATAAAGACTTCATCGTCCGCGACTTCGTCGACAGCCTCGCCGAAAGCGCCGTCTCCCAGAACCGACGCTCGGGCACCGCACAGCAGGCTTTCGATCCGAAGCCTCTAATCAGAGCATTCGAGAGTAAAATACCTACGGCCTCTCTGCTTTCGGAAGATATGCTACTGACACTTCCCTTTCAGATGCGTTAGAAGGCCTTAGTAGCCTATCCGAAGAATTACAAGAGAAAGAATCGGAACTCCTAACGCAAGTCAGACGTGCCGAAATACAACATGACCAAACCCTAGATACCCTTGGTCGCAAGCTTGACCAGTCTATAAATCAATTCGAAGCTCTCGATATCACACTTAACAACCCTAGTGCCAATGACAGAGGCAGCCGTGGCGAAGCAGGCGGTAACATCGCTGTACAGATTGGAGAGAAGTTGGAGGAACTTGATCGGAAACGGAGACGGGCTTTAGACGCCAACTTTTTAATACATTGTTGGCTTCAAGTTAGCGAAACCGGTGAATTGACGTCTCTGCAAGATATCCAGCGTCAAGGCGGTTCAGAGAACAAGGTCCGATGTGCCGTCATTGCGCACCAGTTGATGCGCATCAGCCAGAGGTTAGACCCAGGATCGTGGAACCAAACCAATGGACACCAGCGGAACGGCACCACAAATGGCGTCAATGGCACTGAGAAGTCGCATAATACTCGCGAGATATTAGAAAAGTTCTGCGAAACCCTGGAACAGGACTTGCTAAAGCAGTTCAACAACAGCTACCGGAAGCAAAATTTCGACGACATGATGGAATGCGCCAAGGTGTTGCACGATTTTAATGGCGGTGCCAGTGTTATAGCTGTATTTGTGAATCAACATCAATTTTTCATTGATAGAGATCAGCTCATCACCGATGAGGTTACGATGGACGGGGAGACCTGGGACCAGCTCGCAGATCCTGATGCCGAACCACCGGGCGTTGAACCTAGTCTGCAGTCGCTCATTGATGAAGTCCGGATAATCATGCAAGAAGAATCGTTCATTATCAAAAGAGCTTTCCCGTATTACGAGACTGTCCTGATTAAGTTCATCCAAAGAATCTTCCAACAATCGATTCAACAAAGATTGGAGATGGTACTGGAGAAAGCTAGCACCATCTCATCTCTTGCTTTCCTCCGGTCTCTACATTCCTCACGAACATACATCGGTGCCCTGATTGAAGACCTGAAATCTCATGGTTTGACAGAGCATCCAGAACCTTGCTCCGCACAGATTGCTCAGACTCTAGATCAACAGATGGAAGAGCTATTTGTTCCGTATATCATGGGGAATTCATATATTGATCGAGAGAAAAAGAGCTTGGAGGAACTCTTCAACTCTCTACTATTCCGTTATAACATTTATCATTTCAGAAGGAAGAAGGCTCCATCCGGTTTTATGGCTTCATTGGCACAACGGACTAACCAGCTCATGGAATCTGCTAAAGATGCATATCTAGAAAGACTTGAATCATCTGATCTGACGCCCACTCAAAAGGCCATGATGTTGAGAGTCGCACGGGTACAAGAAAATGACAACAATAAGAATGAGATTGAGGTATCAGAAGAAGAAGGGTTTTTATCAATCGCAAATGCTAAACGAATGATGACCTGGCTCGCGGAAAGTGTACGACGGACGCTCGAACTAGGCAGCCCAAGTGATACCCCCAAGGACGTTGCGATCCTTCTCAATCTGTTGATGACGAATATGGGCCAGGTATATGTTGAGACCGCCTTGGAGGCTGCACTTGAGCGAGCTACTTCACAAGAAAATGTGAAGACAGAACCAGACCTCTCTTATTTGCCATCTGTTCGGCCGGCGGTCACTATTACAAACATCATGTCACGCTTTACAAATACCGTACTAATTCGTTTAGCGGAATCTAACACAACTGTACGACGCAGTATGGAGGCACAGTCCAAATTGGGCATTGAAGCTATCGAGAAGAAGACAAACAACGTTATGAAGAGCACCATGGACGTTATCATCAACTGGGTCACAAAATCACTAGCTCAACAGAAAAAGCTTGATTTCTTACCCAAGGACGAACTTGACCTCGTCGAGTCGCTGCAAACAGCTACCTGCACATCGATCTGCCTCTTTCTATCACGTTGTACGAATCTCCTGATCCATTCCATCGATGGCCAGAACCTTGAAGTGTTTTGCAGTGAGCTTGCACTCGCTATCCAGCGACTACTATTCGAACACTTCAAAAAATTCAAGGTTAACGCCACTGGTGGTCTCATGGTCACCAAGGATATCGCCAAATATGTCGCTACCCTAAAAGAATGGCCACTCTCCAAGGATGTCGAAGCTGCCGTTGAACTACTAACGGAGATCGGGTATCTCTTCATCATCGGCCCCGAGGCTCTGCGCGAGAGGAGCAGAAACCTCGCGACTGGCGCCGGCGTTTCCACAAAGAAGCTCGGAAAGGTCGATTTCAAGGGCTTCATCCAAAGTAGAGACGATGCGAGAAGTGTGGGCGTGCAAAGTGTACTTACAGGTCTATAAGACAAGGCCGGTCGTTGTTGGAGCGTGTGGGATCAAGTTCAGGAAGTCTGGAAATATTTCCAATATCTAAATGTGTAAATACGATTTATATATGCATGAGATGAGATGATACCATGAAGTCACAGAATTTTCTCTTAGTCTCACCTGAAGATTTTCATCTCCGTGACTTACTTTTATGTCAACTTCATCCACCTGTACTGTACACATATATCCCATGGTAGAGATCTTAATCACTCTTTTACGTTTCAGTCAGAACACAATCAGATATAGGCGATCTGTGGCGTCGGCTGCGCCGGCCAATCCTATCCAGTCTTAGGACAGGTTATCTAAGATAAGGGAACATGTCATCATCATATAGAAAAGTCAGCAAAAAAAAAAAAAAAAAAAAAAAAAGGTATAGGTAGGGAGTACAATGAAGTAATTCCTTAATTGTGTAAAGCTTTCATTTCATCTCAAGACCCTTCCTTCCCCTCCGCCCGCCTTCCGAATGAACCCCGCCCACACACCCTTTTCCCAGCCTCGAAGAAAGTTTCGTCAGCCAACCTAGCAAAACCAAGCAAGCATGGCCCTATTTTTCAGAGCCCGAAGCTGCCAATAGTCCGCCTATGGCCGGAATGTTTGAAAAAGGAAAAAAAAATGATCTACCTAACACAGGTAGTAGGTATTCAATATAGGTTGTGGCCAACACGGTCAGCTAGAAATGATTCGGTTTTCGCTCTGGACCATCTCGTTCCTAGCAACTTCGAGACATTCTCAACGCCAGTTTCCTTGACTAAGGGAAAGCAGGCCAGCGACACAGTCCATATCCGGGCGCTTGCTAGGCGAGAGCTCGCCGCGCATGAAGCACTCGACGTCCTCGTCGCGTTTCCCCTCTCGCGGAACCATCTCCCTTCTCTCATCATGTGCGGTGATCTCACCGTCCTCGAAGATCGCTACTGCGGCATCGCCGGGTTTGCGCATTCGTTGTCCCGGAGCCGGAGCCGTGTTTGCACGGTGTAGGTTGCGATTTCTCGCATCCGCAGAACCGTTGAGGAACAGTCGCTTACTCACCGCATCCTGCTCGCCCAGAACACGTCCGACACGCCGTGGATTTCGCGGGAGTGGAGCAGCAGCTTTTACGGGTGAAGCGCCAGTTTCAGGCGGGGGCAAGGGACGACGACGGTCTGGATTCCCATCTTCGTCCGGGCTCCAATTCTCCTTGTCCGAATCACCCGAAGGGCTGAGAATATCGAATTGGCCGCTCTGCTTCCTCCGTTTCTTCTCAGGTTCAAGGTGATCTTCATCATCTTCAACCATCACTACTTTTCTAGGCTCTTCGACTGATACATAACGGGCCATAGGAGGTGAGGTTTTAGCACGTCCAAGCTTCGGTTTCCTGTCTAAAAGACCTCGTGCCGAGCTGAGCATATTTCGCTTGGCTGGATTTGGCTGCAAAACGCCTGGGTGGGAAGGGGGTTGAGGGTGGGAATGGTGGTTGTGGATAAGGTTGCTGAGGCTTGCTGAGCTGCTGGATGATCGCATCAAGCTAATAGCTGCTATGGCGGAACCCGAGGACTCGTTTTCTGCCTGCCTTGTTAGTTCATCGCGGGTATCGGCCTCGCAGCATGATTCCCAGGCATGGACATCGCGTGATCGACCACGAGCAAGTTGCGGAGGGAAATGAGCACCAAGGTTCTTCGTAAGCGTAGAAATAGGCGGGAGGGTAATGCCGGATACCGCACTCCGGCTTCGTTGCAGGGTTCGGTTACCAAAAACTGGAGGCAACGTCTCCGCGTTAGGGGGAAGTTGTGGAGTAGGTCGCGGTGGTGATTGCTGAGCGGATACCAATTCCGCTTTACCATCCAACGACAATGACAGTCGGACTTGAGAGGACGATGACGACTGTGGCTGCAAGATAGGGGGTGAGTTATCAGCGATAGATGATGCTGAAGATGAGAAAGAGTTAAGTCTAGAGTTGCCACCATTTAGTCCTGAACCTATCGTAGGTTGGGGATCCCACTCGTGTTTAAACGAGTCATCGCTAGACCTCTCCGCAGTCGCAGACGTCGAGAAAGAGTCTCCACTAAACCACCGGTTTGCCAGGTATCCAACAGCCGCTCTCGGTGATGGTGGCGTACCAGACGGCCCATTGATAGCTGCTTCCGAGTTTCTTCTTGTGCCGCCAATAGAGTTCGGCATCCCAATGGTATGGGGAGATGAAGGCCGTGATCTATTTTGGGAGACTCCATCCTCAGGACTCAAGGGACGTTGCCCAATTTCTATAGGCGTTGTCATATCGGAGGATAACCGACGAGGCTCGGCAGCATTTGGCAAGCCAATTGGCGCAGAAGCTGGTTCAATAGACGGCGGCATTGGGTCAGACGATAAAACACGCATGCCATTCCCATAGCGAAGTGCCTCTATCTCCTGTGGTGAGAGCGGGCGAGATTTCCTCCGGTCGTTCTGTCGTCGATTCTGAAACCATATCTGTTACATCCAGCTACGTCAGTTCCAAATCGATGTATACTAGCCTTCGAATGACTCAATTGACGCGTTTAATCCGTTGCATGGCCACGTTACTAACCTGTACTTCCTTCTCATTCAGTGAAACGCGCTTTACAATGTCAAGACGCGCCGCCTTGTCAGGCTTTGGGTTCGAATTGTAGGCAGCTTCAAGAATAGTTTTATCTTGTGACCTAGAGGGGCAAACAGGCCAATTATCAGTCAATTGAACGCAAGAGAGGCTGGCTCAACGCTCCGTCTCCGTTGCGCCGCCGCAGGGGTCCATTATACACACGTAGTTCTCTTCCGCTTGCCCTTTGGGTGCTTCTCGCTTTCAGCCTTTTGGCTTGGGAAGGGCGTTTCCAGTCTGAAGGAAGACTCAAAGCATAACGTTGAGCTCTCAGGGTTGCTGTTTTGTGAGCTGCTGAACGAGAGGTCGAGTTGATCGCGGGCTGGCGACGGCGTAGACGCGGTGGGAAACGACATGCTTTTCGACAGCTATAAACACATGATATAAATTAAAAGAACACAGAAAAAAAACTCAGAAACGAGAGACAGGCCCCTTCGATAACACAAGAAGACGCACAACTAGGGACTAGCTGGGATACTTAAGAGAAAGAGGTATCGCGATCTGAAATTGAGAGGGCTTTCAATGCAGAGGGAATAGCAGAGGTGGGTGTTATTATGGGAGGAATGGGGTTGGGGTCTACGCTATATTGAAGGTGGGGCCTCTCGAAGCGTGTCATGCTCGTCTCCACACCGTACCTGTTGTGCTCAATGACAGGCCCTGAATCGCGTCTATGAAAAGCCCTTTCCCAGCGCGACACTGACCAATCACAACCGAGCTACATGGCCGAAAAAGGCAACTTATTATTATTTACTTCCAAGCAAATGCGTTTCCAGGTTACCTACCTAAGTACAACCTCCCCATAAGTAATCAACTCACTAAAAAAAGATCGAAAAAAATTAGATACCCGAACCCACCTAAGCGTGTAAATTGCTCAGAGGCATGCGTTTATATGCCAGGAATTTTAGTTGGGTTTACCACCCTAGGTAGATTTCGCTTGTCTCATCGCACCCAATTCACGTGCTTTTCTGCGTCGTTTGACGTCTCAGTAAATCTTTATCCCTCTTAGTCGTGTAAGTGGTGGCATGTGCTAAAATGACATCTAATATACCAACGCAATCTTTAATATGAATAGGAAAAATAGCAATTCTAATACTCTAATTAAACAAAGACCACAGGCCGCTATATTATAATTTAATGGCCATTCCTAAGAAGTCATCCCACCTATGTCTGTATAAAACGCGCGAAGATAACTCTCGAAGCCATTGACAGACTATCTCGTCAATCCATTTTATCTACTCAAACTATTCTGGACGACCCGAAGTCAATATATTGTATAAATAGCGAGGCAGAAAATAAGCACAGCCGACCTGCAGTCATCACCTATTCTACGGTATTAAATTATGTGGGCGGCAGGAAACGTTGCGATCACATGTCAGACTGCATCATAGCCCCTTATATATGTTTGATGGTCAATGCGCTGTGAGGGGTTGGATATCACGACTACCTTACGATGCTCCACTAGAGCTCACTGCTAGCCATATTAAATCTAACTGTGTTAGGACTTTAAATCAAAACTTAAGGTATATTGGATACTACAGGAAAAATATTAAACGAGAGCACACGCCGAACATCCAATGTTTCTTGAGTTCGCTACTTCACATTGTTTACGAAAGATCCAATACTCGTTGGGCTGCGAGAGTAAGTTTGTATGCAGAGAGCCTAAATAGGGACTCCGTATCAATATGTCATTCATCTTGTCTAAAGATTGTGACAGAGAAGCTTAGCTCTTGCATGACAAATGCTAGCTCATACAAGGATTCTGATCACGGTGCTAAGTATGTGGCTTCATGGATATCGAATCAGAAGAACGTGAAAACAAAGTCCCTGCCTCTAGCGGGTAGATCACCCTTCGAAATAGAAGGCCCTCCCAAGTTCGGGGCCTGACACCTAAACACCTCGACCGACCAATAAAAAAAAAAAAAAAAACCAGAACGAGTGCTTTGCGCTTGCTTAAATGTAGTGTATCGTCTAATCCCAAGCCACATTTCTATATCTATCGCTCTACATTCCTAACAGGCTCATTTGCCGTCGCAGTGGGCTTGCGGCAGTACTGCCATCCTCACTGGCATAACAAGCTGAATCTGTATCTATGTCCCATTCGGGATCTTCATCATTAACTGATGCGGCCTGGCTACCCGACTTGCTCTCAAAGCCCTTCTGGGTAGCAGCTCTCGTATTCCATTGCAGGGTCCTCGAGACGCTGTCAAACCATTCCGTGTTTGTAGACATGACAGTGGGGAACGGGTATTGTGAGGCCGTGATGGTTACATGATCTCCTTGTCTCAGCTCCACTCGTCCTTTGCCGTCAAAGGCGCAGTACGCTGTAGCTCGCGAGTTCCGCGGAACAGACACACGGAGAAGCATGGTGTCGCTAAGCACCATAGGTCGAAAGGATAGGGTATGGGGGCAGATAGGCGTAAGGAGAATAGCAGGAATATCAGGGTGAACAAGGGCACCTCCAGCAGAGAGAGAGTAAGCCGTTGAGCCTTTTAAATGTTAGTAGTGAGTTTGTAATCGGAGCATCACACATTCAACGTACCAGTTGGGGTAGAAAAGATACAACCGTCGGCCTGAACGACGGTTAAGAGTTCATTATCTCCATACAGTTCCAGGTTGGAGACATAGGGAGATGGGCCGCGATCAATGACCAGCTCGTTGAGCACTTCAAATTGCTCACCCTCTTCCATCTCTCCTCCCGATACGCCATGACGATACACAGTGCAAGTAAATCGCATGCGCAAATTAACACGCATTCCTTCGTCGCCCATAATCCGGTTCAGATGTTGCTTATACTTTTCAAACTCGAAACTGGTAAGGAAACCCAGGCTTCCGAGACTAAAAGAAATGACTGGTGGAACGACCCTTTGGAACAACCAGGAGGTAAACAGAACTGTACCATCGCCCCCAAGCGTACAGACTAGGTCAAACTTTTCTGGGTGACTCCAGCAAAGGTCTGGGGACCAATAGTGAAGCATCGACGGAAAGCGAGGATCCTCGTCAATAATGCTGGCGGCGCCGAAACGTTTAGAGTGGCGTAGCTTAGCGTCAACGTAGACGTTGACCCCGATATCCGAGCCGTAGCGAGGGGTTCTCAATAACCACATAGCCAGCTCTCTTGTCAAATATACAAGCTCGTTATCCCGGGCTTTTGTGACAATCATGACGTTCTTGACGGCCCGCCGTATGGGTCTGCGCTGCAGTTGCTTGGAAACTTCTCGGACCCCAGTGGCAGTCTGGACGAGACGAGAGTGCGACATCCATTCGTCATTCTTGATCTCTTCAAGTACCCTGTCAATATCGACTGCGTCATCGAATCGGTTGTGGTAGAAGCAAGGCGACTGTAGAGCAGGGAAGGCGGTATTTGGAGTTGAACCCTGAAGGGCGAGCTCGCTAAGCGCATCAGCGAGCTTTTGCGACGACGAAGCAGACGTAGACGGCCGCTTGTCGGCGGCGGATGGTGGGGATAACATGCTGTTCAACGAAAGGGCCTCTGGCTTGTTATTTCGGTTCCGAGAAGCAGAGGCCAAAGCCTTGATGATGGTCTGCCGAGGAACTGACTCTATGGAGAGGGCGTTGTGCCTGTGGCCGGGCGACTTGTTGTTATTATTATTGTAGTCGGGCACGGCTACGGCGGCGCTCGTCAAGCCTTTCGCAAAATGCTCAGGCTGCGGGCCGCCCTGCTCAGCATCATGGGATGGGGATGGGGTAGAGTTGTTTAAGTCCGAGGTAGAAGCCGTGGCTGTAATTCCGGATGAAGGATGGGAGTCGGAAGGCATGGAAGACGGAGCCAACGATACGCAGTCAGCAGCACCAGAGCCAGGGTTCCTGTTGGCGAGGACAGGGTGTACTACCATCGAGGTATCGATACTGGAAGACCCCACCTCGGCTGTGGTGGAAGTAGGACTAGTCGCCGCCATTGACCGAGCCAGCGTCATCCAAAACAGCGAGTGGATTCGGATCTGGAGCAGGAGACCCCGAGGGTGTTGGAACAGAAGCAAGTGACGAGGGTTAAAAAAAGACTACGCTAACCCGTTACAGAAGGGTCCGTAGCTTTAAATAAGCCGTTCCTGGAAGCTACCCGACAAAGAACTTCTGGCTGCGACTGTCAATGTCGATATACCTACCTGACTGTATACCTACTTGATATGCAGACGCAGACGCAAGGTGCAGATGCAGCTGCCAGCGGGGTTGCGCAGGCGATGGGGAAGAGTCGCGATTGCCGACCACGCACGCTACGCTATTCCGGATTCCAGTGGCCTGGTTTCTCCGCACACTGACTGCCGGTATGCAACTCCTTAGGGCAGCTCAGCTGGTGAGCAGTCGCTGTGGTTGTGGTTTCAGCTGGAGAAGCACCTTGCTGCGCAACCTAGTTATCCTGATTCGTCTATGCAGCTCAGCTGGCGTACTTCTCGGGGTTGTGTCCAAAGGGTCTAACAATCCGTCAGCCACGCCTGTACTACCGTCGTCTCTCACCAATGACGCAAGCCAACAGGACTAAAGTGTGACAGAGCGCTTCGCTTGAGAGGTACTGATCGCCGATTATTGAAGGACTTACTTACCTGCGAGTTCTAGCTGAATTATGTCTCTGAGAGGGAAAATACGTAGATTTTTGCGTGTATACTTTGAGTCTTATTTGACGACAGAATGGTAACGGCGACAGGAATATACGACGGTATATCGGAAGGTGGAGTATAATTATTTAGTAAGATAAGGTGTAAGATGTGTGCAAAAAGAGGGAACGACCTGGCATAAATCGAACTATAATTCGTCGGTTGCAGGCTTAGCTGAGTGACGGCTCGTATTCTCCAGGGAAGACGGCGATGAATCTAGGAAGAAAAAAACGATGGTGCATATATAATAGGGCTAAGAAGCGAAAGACGGACGAACGAAGTGAATAAGGGTAAAGAATGTTAGGTAATTGGAAGAACTACCGGCGTTCTGCTTCGCTCCCTACCCGTAGGAGCAACTAGAGAGAAGAAGATATTCGGACTCGGGTCTACGAGATGAAGACTAGAGATCTCGGGAAAAACCTAAATCTTGTGCTGCACTAGAGACCATATTAGCTTTTAAACTCAGAACAAAGATCCCCTGACTGCTGGACCAAACTACACGATCCGTGTTAGGACTGCGAGTAACAGAATGGTGGGGCGCCATCGTGGGGAAAGCCGCCTCGCTAGTCGCCCGCGAGGCTTCGAGACGGCTAGCTAACTCCTCAAAACTCGGGGACTGGTCTTGCTCAAGGACCCCCACAATAGAGATACACACTAATTGAGTCTGATAGCGCCGAAGAATAGGTACAGCTAGGACCCCGTGGCTGTTTGATCCAGCATAGCTGTCAGTTCCTTTCTCCATATTTCTTGTTCTCAGGTTGGACGTGTTTTCGCGTTCCAAGTCTCATCCTTCGCCCTTGAGCAGGGATACAAAAGCGAGAAACACCAAACAGGGGGAGATTGCTCGTCTCAGCACTCGCTTCGAAATCCAGGGTACGCAGAGCTTGCAGTGGATTGATCATAATCATCCCAACATTGTTCCCATCTCTTCCACTGCAAACTAGGCAATAAATAGACATTCAAAAACTTTCACGTGTAAACAACGCAGAGCTCTTGTGTTATTTTCAGCTTCAGACTACCTCCCTGCCCAGCTAGTAAGCTGCATGACGATCCAACCTTGTGCTACCACCTATGTCGACAAATCATAAGCTTGTGATTCCACCGAGAAAATAACGAGCCCGGTGATCACACCTCGCATGCTGTCGCGGCGCGAATCAGATTGTTTGATTGAGCGAATCACTTGCGATTAACCGCCGCTCTGCGCGCTGTTTGCCTGAATTGACTTGCTACATGTCTCCAGTCACGTCAAGGTATTGCACCACAGATTGCGTACTCTGTGTTTAGTAGTCTTGATAGACACGGGCCTCGCATAACCATAGATGTAGTGACAGAACCTCTACCTCCACTTCTATATGCATTGTGAGGGCGGGATGAAACACCGCCTGTTCATAACGGCAAACCGGCAACCTGGCAACCTTATCTGCGACGTGACGGGGATCCACTGGCACAGCGAGTTAGAAGGCCAGAACTATTCGATGTTCAAAAGAACATTCAGCACTGACGATCAGTGCCCACCCATGAGCATTACTGATATCAATCATGGAGGCTTCCAAGACGGCCAGATTCCAGAACTCATACACGTGGGGGGATCAGTAGCAACCATTGGTTCGGGGTTTATTGTATATCCTGGACATAAGTCTAGAAAAGGTATTGCATGGCAACCAGGGCTGTATGGTATTAATAAAAGGGTCGTTACATAATCGCAGGGAGTTGGTTGTGGGTATCTGGAACCTCTCTGACAGAGGCATGCTGTCTCGTGACGAATCACCCCGCTCATTTCCAGTAGAGATCTGAAGCAATCTTTTGCTCTACAGTAGAGCGAATGAAACGCTTCAGGTCAGTGCCAGCACGCAGTCCTTCATCCATAAGAGTGTCCGTATCGTCGACAGTCGTTGTCGTGCAACACTGGGCATGAGCTGCGCTGTAAACATCATCCCATTCCTTCATAGTGAAGGTCCCTTCGCTCTCTGCGAGGATTAATTCGTTTTGCGAGGTAAAGGCTAGAACATGGAAGGATTGAGACTGCTCAATTTGCCTCGCCGTTGGGTTTGTGACAATCCGTCGGTGACCGTCTTCTAGGATGATAGCAAGGGACGTCGAGGTAAGGGTGGCCAACATCGGCAATGAGGCCGAGAGTAATGAGAGGACCGCTGTCTGTAGGAGAGCGGGTAGAACTGGGAGGTTCTGGACGTTGAAAAAGTGGTCAGAATCTCTGTCTTTAGACAATGAGTGGTTTCTAAGGTGCGTACCACGCTGGCTTGAACAAGTTTTCCATTGACGTATTCGTTCTCCGGGGTGACTGTAATTTGCAGTATAATCTGGATGAGAGTTCGGGGAAAGTTGTTGACGAGGATGATTTGGCGCAGGGTCGACTGTAATAAGGACTCGAGGTGGCGCTCCCGTGTGCCTACGCAGGGAGTATGAAAAGTCAGGCCAGTCATCATCGAAACGCAGAGCAATGTGGTGTGTTTAGCATACCTCCTACCCCGGCAGCCGGTCGTACGATTACATCGATGATGGCCTCTTCTGGGAGCTCGTCTCGTTTTTGCGCTTCGATAGGGCCGTTCACCGCACCCGTCACAGCATATCCTGCGTAAGAATAAGTCGCAGAGCCGTCAGCTTTGGAAAGGTGCGACAGTAGTGCCTCTGGTTCAGTTGTGACTGTCATGGTGGGCGTTTCCAAGCGAGAGGAGAATGAGCCGGTTCGGTGTTTGGAAGTATCTTGAAACGGAGTTCACGATGATACCCTTAGCAGTAAGGTAGGTGCTCTACTAAGTAATTAGAGATTTCAAGTACTAGTATGACCTAGGTACCTAGGTACCTGAGAAGTACCTGCTAGTAGCAAGTCAATAAGTGCCTTGTCCCTCCATGATAAGTACTAAGAGGTACTTAAGTAAGTACCTTGGGATCCACCAGATGTGCAGAGGTACCTAACCTAACCCTCCATGGAGGGGTTATGGCTGCCAAGCGGGTGGGTAGGCGGGTGGGTAGGTAGCTTTGAGCCTCACATCATTGACCACACAACTACATACATCGGTCCACTGAAAACGGTCATTTATAGTTGCTTATCTACCTCATAGGCGGATAGTCTACACTTATTTTTCTTTGCTCTTATTTCTCAGAAACCAGACCATCCATATTGTACATTAGTTTCTCTAGCATAAACCTCCGGCACTGAGGATTCACATACATTTCCCCCTCCTTGCTTGTAACGCCTCCCACGTTGCTTAGTGAAGACAAGACAATGGCTACACATCAACAAGCTCCGTCGATCCCGAACTTGAAGGACAAGATACCGAAGTTGGAGCCCAGGCGAAGACGGCAAGCTCCTGAAAATCGGATACCCCTTCCCGAGACTCCGTCGCTACCCCCACCACCAGACACCTCTACTCTGTCGTTCCAGGTTCCTAGCCGGCGCATCTTATCCACCAAGGATCACGAACTATTCCTTTCATCGCCATCATACAACTTAATTCTTTCTTTCATATTCGGCCTCTCTGATGCTGTCGTCGATACGCCCATATCGGCCGTCAAGGACGAGGACTGCAGCTCAGCTGTTAAAACCATCATCAGTATCCTCGACGAGGCTGAGGTGCTGGTTAAGGAAACACCGCCAGACGATGCAGGAGGCTCTAGATTCGGGAACAAGATCTTTCGTAACTTCCTCGACAAGGCCAAGGCCGCCAGCCACGCATGGCACCAGAAACTCGGGCTAACCTCAGACGCTGCCATTGCAGAGGTTGAGACGTATCTCAACCAATCCTTCGGCAACCGTAATAGGATAGACTACGGTTCTGGGCATGAACTCAACTTCATGATATGGATCTTGTGCTTATACCAGCTGCGTATTGTTGATAAAACTGATTTCAAGCCTTTGGTGTTGCGTGTTTTTGTGCGCTATCTAGTCCTCATGCGAGCGATCCAGTCGACTTACTATCTCGAGCCAGCAGGCTCGCACGGCGTCTGGGGGCTGGACGACTACCAGTTCTTACCGTTCTTGTTTGGCGCCAGTCAGCTATTACATCATCCATTCATTACCCCCCTTGCGATTCACCAGCAGCTCACTATTGAGGAATTCGGACACGACTTTATGTACCTCGGGCAGGTAGACTTTGTAAACAGCACAAAAACGGTAAAGGGGCTACGATGGCATAGTCCAATGCTCGACGACATCTCGTCAGCGAAGAGCTGGTCCAAGATCGAAGGCGGTATGAAGCGCATGTTCATCGCCGAGGTGCTGCGCAAGTTACCCGTGATGCAGCACTTCCTCTTCGGGTCGCTAGTCCCGGCCGTGGAAGGCATGAGTACAGAAACAGATGTGGGAGGCTCACAGGAAGACGACGATCTCGAGGGGGGGACCATCGTGGTCGAGCACGACGGTGTCAAGCATGTGCACCAGTTGAACAGCTGGGGAGACTGTTGCGGAATCAAGGTACCCAGTGCGATCGCGGCTTCGCAAGCAGCCAAGAAATCAGGCGCTGGCGAGGGCTTACGACGAATACCGTTCGACTAAAAATACCACAAACGAAGCTCCAAATTCATCGTCTCCTTGCGCACTCGGAACGAGAGCAAAATTAGGGCAGCGGAGGTGCCAATGTAACAAATAACCTACTAGTTCTTCCACTGCTCTCCTTATGTATACAACACTCCGTGCGAGCGCACAAGGAAAAAGCCTAGTAACGGCTCAGACGGCAAGTCATTAATAGCTGACAAAAAGGTATGGGATTTAGAAATGATATTAATGGGAACATGTTGATCGCACAATTGATTTACACATCCAATATATTGTTTAATGAATTTGGTGATTGTCTCCTCATTTCATATTCTACACGATGCAATGGCGAATGACTGTACCATTCCTAATTATTCGCCTTCTCATGAAATGCAATCGCAGCAGGGTATCAAAGCAACATAACGAACGCCTGAATGCTCCTACCAAAAATCCTGAACATGCTTATAGTGATTGGTACCAGTTGGTTAATGGATTTGCCATGGAAATCTACTGTACCGTTGCAAACTGCCACGCCAATTCCAGGCTTTCAATCTTCCCAGATCGTTTCCAGGTCGAGATCCCCACGTCGCTCGGCTCCACAGACACTCCACCGCTTTCTCTTGTCTCTGGAACCGACACCCAGAGTTCTGCCACGAACGGGTACGTCTAGGTTAGTCCGGCTCTTCGAATCTCCACCATCTGCAGCATCTGCAGCAGCTTTGAGTTGGGAAATTCTCTCCGCCTCTAAGGCTGCTTCCTCGGCATCTGGAGTGTCAGGTATTGTCTCGAGACTAGAAATACTAGGGCTTCTTGACCGCATAGAACTCGGTGTCGACGGAACGGAGGATGGATAATAGGAGAAACTATATCCGGTAGTTGAGTTGTCCGATCTGAGAGATGGAGATGCCGTTCCAGAAGACGTGGGACCGGGGAAAGTGAAAGCAGGGTTAGGTGTTGAGTAAGCACTGTATCGGAGAGGAGAAGATGCTCGTTTATATGACGGTAGAGTGTTGGCAGATGGAAGGCTAGGGGTTGGGGAGCTGCTTCGTTCTGCGTGCCGTCTATCGCTATCTAGCACAGAGGATCGAATCGGCGAAGGGGGAGGATATGCTTCGTCAACAGGTTTCCGAGGTGTTCGATGTCTACTGGGAGATCCAGACGGACTATCTGGACGAAGCTGCGGTGGGTAGAGGATCCTTCCTGCACCATCGACGCCCGGCATCGACCGAGTGCGACCCATCGGGAGAGGCGTAAGACTGGCGGTCGATTTAGAACGAGTATGTGAACCTGAGAGAGGGGATGCTGTTCGTGGTTTATATGGAAGAGATGCCGAAGAAAGGAACGATGGGGAGCTTGGCGAAGGTGGTTCGGTAGACCGGCGGGTAGTGGGAGGCTTCCGATTAGTATCTAAGTCATTTGAGACGAGGCGCAGCGACGGCAAAGGAGAAGGACGGAATTCCTCCATTCTTTCAGTCTCGGGAACAGGCTCCATAGTGGCTCGTACAAATAACTTCGGGCAGGATTCTCTGTCGATACAAATAAAGCCGTCTGAGTGATTGGATGACTGAGGATGTTTCGTCGTAGGAAATGCGAGCTGCAGATTAATCACAGTAAACGTGGCACGCCTTGTTTTGATATCGTCGCCAAGGATTTTGATTGGAATGCAGTTTCAGGTGACAAGAGAACCAAAGTGACCAATGCAGAGGAGGCGAAGGGTTCTGGCCAACCCGGTGGGTTTTTAACTGCAGGGCAAACAGCTTTATTGAAATATGTACAATGACGGCGATCCAGAACCGGCCTGGTGTTGAAGCTAGAGGGCAGGGTTAAAGGGCAGGGTTGTACGGTCTGCAAGGTGTCTGCACGGGTTGCACGGGTCGTACGCAGGCACTGGACGACGGTGGATTATCATGCACCGACCAAAGATAATAGGTAGGCGTGATTTACGGAGTAGCTGATGGAACGAGTCGGCGGATACGGGTGGCTTTCCGGTGATCTTCCGGTAGGTCGTGGCCACTTAGTGCTTATTCTTATATGACCACGCCGATGCTCAATACCAAAACACAGGGCTGCCCAAGTGCCTGAGCAATAGCGTGGCCGACAGGAAAGGGACCCCGGAGAGAAGGAGAGAGAGGGTATGTTTGGCGGTCAAATAATGTCGGTCACCCTCCGGTTTGCATCGCACGACTCAAGGCCATGTGATGAGTGGCTCTACGAGTGGCTCTTTGACCTGTCAGGCGTGTACTAGCAGGGGAAAAGTACAAACAGACAAACAAAAGCCAGGGCAGATCAAAGCGGTCGAAGGCATAGGGCAGGGAGAGAGAGAGAGAGAGATAGAGAGGGGGGAGGGAGAGGGAGGAGATGGATGTTGATGTGAACGAAGTGTGAGTAGGGTCGCGAGTTTAGTGTAAGGGATCGTCGATATCTTTTAAGGGTCGTGTCAGTTCCAGCATCAGTTGGCATTCACGGGATCGGCGAGGGTCAAGAGGGGATAGAGGGCGCGGGCGTAGGCACAGGAGCAGTTCCCGTCGGGTGGATTTGGCAGTTCGTGGGGCCTTGAGGCTACTACGTAAGGGCCAACCGCTCTTTGCGCTCTCAGTAGCCCTGTTACCGCTATCACAGCCCAGGGACTAAGGCTGTAGACCGTTTGGGGGACAAATCATCCTGCGGTTTAGCGCGCGCCCTTGCGACTCAGAGCTCGGCTTTGATTGGCCAAAGACCTTGAATCACCCCCGGAGGACCCCGACTCTCTGCTCTGGGCAGTCCTGTGGGTACAGCACGGGGTAAGGAGTTGCAGACTACCTAACTCTATTCTACTTTTGAACAAGCAAACCACCCTACTGAGTAAGCCGAGGGAGGTGGCCCTGAGTAGGACTAGGACAAGAGTCTCCTTATCCTGCACATTGTACGCATATACTTAAGTAATTCCAGATACATCGGATATCCGCCGGATAGGCACGCGTCTCTCGATCAGTTTGTCGACATCTTCTACGGAGCAGTGCAAGGTTAATAAGACCGGCGGCTTTGAGGCACGATTTCCTCCGCCGGACTCTCCATTGGCCGCCTGGTTCGGTCAGTTACGGTGATATTTACTATGTTTGTTCGGACTACCGGTATCAATGCGTGGCACCGATTGGGTTGCCACCTAGATACTGTGTACTCGTTTGGCACCCCACGCGTGTCAGTTTCTGTTCTCATGGGGTTATCTTTTTATGATGATCTATTGCTGATTCTTTCCCTACGACCGGGCAGAAGCAAAATGCTCCAACAACAGACTTCATGTGATTAGCCGGTTAGGTGCTAACCGTATGTAGGACTGGCGATCTTTATTATTATCTACTTCGGTATAAATTCTGCCTCCTTACTCCCTTACTCAGTATAGAGTAGATATATGATGTATTTATATCGAGGCTAGGTACCGAATCATCTACGTGTAGCATACAGGTAAGTTAGTGCGACTCGCATTATATGTAATTTACTAAGGTAGTGGTAGCGAGCATAATCCTCCCTATAAGGTATGGTAAGTTCGAGATTTTATTTCTATCACTCGGAACTAGCTATATATGTTTATATATATACTAGGTATTGTATAATGCATGAAAACTACTACGTAGGCAGTCTACTAGGGTAGAGAGTTGTAACTCGAGTCTTAGGATAGGCCCTACTGTGTAAAATATGAGGTGCCTCTATGCGAGGAAAACAAAACCAGCCGAAAGGGGAGTGTGAGTTATATTGTGGTTCTAAGACTGAATGAGCTTGTCATTTGCAGGCAAGTTTAGGACTATGTAACAAAACAAAGGAACTTTTTCTTATTCAGAAAATTCCCTGTCTTTAACTTGTTTCTTTCTTATAACGTAGTGACCGTTCATATATCCATTCAACACTTGGACTTGGCGTGTTCAGCACTACCTGGTAGGCACCTAAAGTACTTAAGTATCAGAGGTAGGTAGGTGGTACACACACAGTAGTACACTTTATTTTGCTGGTTCCAGTTCACAGCATTCTGTACGGCATTCCTTTAGCAGCTGATAGCGTGGTCTGTGCAATTCCATCATACTAGAAGACCCACGCCTGTCCAAATTGGGGCTTATCTGGCCAAGTCCCAAGTCTCGAGACAAGCTCGCTGAAAGCAATGAAGCAACCCCAAATTAATTATCCTGCTATTTATTATTTTTCGTCATCAACGGCGTGTCGCGATTCCTCAACTGCGAACCCTCACCACTCCGGAGGCTCCCGTCTGCCTCGCACACGCCGTGCCCTTTGATTTCCCGACTCACCGACACCAACTAGACGGGTTCCCTCATTTCGTCGCCTGCGCATGCCGGCCGACACTCCGTCCCTCGCTATCCCTCCGTCTCGGTAGCACATGCTCCCCCCGTTTCCCCCCGTTTCGGTGCCCATGAGATCGCCAAAGCCGTTGATTTGAAAGCGACAGCGATA
Organism: Xylaria sp. FL1042; assembly: GCA_022495085.1. Classification (NCBI taxonomy): domain Eukaryota; kingdom Fungi; phylum Ascomycota; class Sordariomycetes; order Xylariales; family Xylariaceae; genus Xylaria; species Xylaria sp. FL1042. Next base: position 166,007 of record MU380193.1, on the reverse strand, counting down.
GAATTTCAATCCGCCAAATGGCGCGCCCTATGGGGCCCGTCCGTCTACGCAAGACGAACTACGTGACCCTGACCATCGGCGCGTTTCTGTGTCTCTTCATTCTCTATTTCCTCGTCCAGGACGGATCTGACACTTCAGCCTCGACCTCGAACTCGCCCAATGCAAATCAGCCTCTACTCCGCAAACCAGCCGCCGCTAAAGCCAAACTCATTGGTGACCGGCCGCCTGTACGTCGCTTCAATCTCAATAATGTCACCATCACGCCGGACCCCATTGAAAATGGAGAGGTGGTCCTCATCTTGACTCCGATGGCCCGGTTCTACCAGGAATACTGGGACAATCTCATGAAGCTCGACTACCCTCATGATCTCATTTCGCTTGGATTTATCCTACCAAAGAACAAGGAGGGCAATGCTGCGACCACAGCCCTTCAGGCACAGGTGACGAAGACACAGAAGGGACCGCTCAAGGACCGGTTCAGAAGCGTCGTTATCGAGCGACAGGATTTCGACCCCCCGATCTTGTCTCAGGACGAGGGAGAACGTCACAAGATGGAAAACCAGAAAGTGAGACGCTCATCCATGTCGAGAGCGCGCAACTCGCTGCTGTTCACCACATTAGGAGCCGAGACGTCTTGGGTGTTGTGGCTAGATGCCGATATTATTGAGACACCCCCATCGCTGATTCAGGACCTTGCGGCGCACGACAAGCCCTTGATCGTACCCAACTGTTACCAGAGGTATATCGACCCCGAGACTGGCAAACCCGCCGAGCGACCCTACGACTTCAACAGCTGGCAGGATAGCCCCACCGCCCAGGAGATCGCTGCCAAGATGGACCCAGACGACATCATCTTGGAGGGGTACCGTGAGATGGCAACGTACCGGTCCCTAATGGCATATATGGCGGACCGGGACGATGAGAAGGACGTGGAAGTTCCTCTTGATGGTGTGGGAGGGACAGCACTATTGGTAAAGGCCGACGTTCATCGGGATGGTGCTATGTTTCCACCCTTCGCGTTCTACAACCTCATTGAAACGGAAGGATTTGCCAAAATGGCTAAGCGGTTAGGCTGGGCTGCCACAGGGCTTCCAAATTATAAGGTAAACGGACCTACTAATATGTCACTAATGCTCTGCACCCACTAACTTGGCTCTAGGTGTATCACTATAATGAGTAGACGTTTTTTTTTATAAAACACGAATAACAGTAACTGGGGATCGTGTTGGAACACTACATTTTGCGACCGGGTATAGAAGCTATCGTCAAATGAAGGACGAGTGGAACTTCCGCCATGCTCCTGCGACTAACGAGGAAGTCGGAGTTTTTGTAAGATTTTGTAGCATTAATGGCGGGATCCTTTTTTTGCTTTATACCTATGCCCTAAGGCGGCCCGTAACCACCACTGGTTACCCTGAGGCTCCTGCTTTCGGAGGCACGAAGACTGAGAAGACATAGCGAACCTAGAGCGAGGGCATATTGGAAAATAACGTATCCAAGACGATGCTTACGGCCCATTTACTCCAATGCAGCATTATATCAATAACTTAAATATTGAAACGGAAGAAAGTAACCATACTACAAATTGTTGTCCCCCCAAGTACCCAGTCGAAGAAACATGAGACGTAGACAATATCGTGCCCTCGCGTAATCGTCGCCGCAACTCCAAGTTTGTATACAATTTATCGTCAACCTTTCCATCCATAGACAAGGTTAGAGAGTTCCCGCTTGTCATATAACCGGTGAAAGATGTGCTGAACACGGTTATGGATACCTTCACCCATATATCATCACCCGGCGAAGTGAACCCCTCGCACTCATCATGGCACGAAACCCCAATTTAGCCATCCTAACTCTCTTGGCATGACACGAGCAATATAAGTAATGCCATCATTGCCGCCATTCCAATCCTACACTAACCGGCCCCAAAAAAACAAAAAAAAACAAAACACCCCAGCCATTATCACCAACATCATCATCGTCATCATCAGGGCCCCGAATACCGCCCCTGCTCCTGCGTACACCAGTACTCGGTCAGGCGTCTAGCAGCGAGTGTGTCGCCGGCGCGGATAAGGGCCGCGACGTCGACGTTGAGCGGGGAGTCGACGCCGGGACACGACAGCAGCAGGCGCACGGCGCGCACGCACTCGAGCACGCTGTACGCCGGCGTCCACGCCTCCTTGAGGAGGTCGAGGCAGATCTCGCCGTCCCTGAGCGCCACGTTGGCGTGCACGATCTGCGTGCGGAATGTTATTTTGGGCGGCGCCAGCGGGTACGTCGGGGGGATGTCGATGCTGAGGAGCCAGCGGCCTTCTGGAGAGTTGGCCGTGTCAACGGTTAGTTAAGTAAGTAGGTAGGTAGGTAGGTAGGTGGGTAGATAAGGCAAGGTAAGTTAAGGTAAAGTAAGGTAGGGTAGGGTAGGGTAGGGTAGGGTAGGGTAGGGTAGGGTAGGGTAGGGTAGGGTAGGGAAAAGCGACCGCGAAAACGCAGCGACGCACCATCGTATCCCGCCCCGATTCCCCGTCCATTGATGACGGCCTCCCACCGCAGCAGCTCGTCCTCGTTCACGGGACCCAGGCGCTCGATCCCCGTCTCGGCCGGCGCCTCCTTCTCCCAGACGGCGAGCTCGCGGAGTAAGCGCTTCGCGGCGCTGCGCGATGAGGACCCCGATGCCGACCCCGATCCTGAAGCCATGGTCGTTTTCCTTCCTTTCGTATATCGATCGACCTAGTTTCGCTTTACGTCCCGCCTCCGTCTGCTCCTTTCTTTATTATTATTATTTTTTAATTTTTTTTTTCTCAAGGCAACCCCAGATGCTATTTATCGCCTAATGTCAACCCGCGTATAACGGAAACAGAGGGGCGCTTAAACGCTGCGGTCGAGTAATTAATGCGCGCTTGCGGCGAAACTGTTGTTGAAGAAAAGAGAGAGAGAGAGAGAGAGAGAGAGAGAGAGAGAGAGAGAGAGAGGTTTAATTATCGGATGAGGGATGGAGTCTCGACGTTATGTCCAATTATGAATGAGAAGGGTACTCGAGGAATAATACGCTAAGAGCTGGAGTTACTTGTTGTCATTGGCGAAGAACTACATAATTACAGCTTGGGTAAGCTGAGATCTCGCAGTTGGAAACTTTAGCGCGGCGTGGCATTGGTTAGAGCTGGGAACCGCGCGAGACTGAACCGCGGAATGGGCTTGACAGGGGATATCCACCTGCGCCCAAGCGGGCCAGGCCGAGGCTCGAGATTTGGTAGTATAAGGAACCCTTTTGCAGCTTTGCAAGGGGTCCTCCTGTTTGCGCTACGGACACAGAAACTCAAGTACTACGCATAGGTAGGATTGGTACGAGAAGTACGGTTAGTTTGGTTTACTCTAATACCTACGGTGAATAAAGTCTGCATGAATAGATACAATGAAGCTACTTAGCAGCAAAGGCACATATGTTCATTATATTTGTACATGGCTAGCTAGATGTGCCCTGGCAACAGCAGCGTCAATAGATAGATAGCCAGCGGTATCAGCAACCTTCGAGACTCGTTCCCTGGGAGTCAAATGTGCCTCGGTCACCCCCTTCCCCAATTTCCATGCCCTACCCATCCCCGGTGCTATGTTCAGTTAAAAAAAACAAATTCCCCATCTCTATGTATGTGGACGATTGCTCATCTGCGCCTCATTGTCGTCATGTACCTCTCCTACAAGTTATCGTGCTAGATAGAGATACTGTAATAGCAGTGATAGAACTGGCAATGCTCATCTATGCCAGCAGATTATGTTATGAGCCCGGCTAGTGAGGGACCACGAAGCCATCATGATGACCACATTTAGTACGAAACCGGTGGTAGATTTGGCAGTGACTTCGGCGTTTCCAACCTTCATCTCGAGCATTTTGCGTCCAATCGGTAGTGGGCAAATGCAATGGATGGGTATAGAGAAAGCCTGACCTTCGAACCAAGAACATATTCGCAATGCTCCCTAAGAACCACTGGAGGCCTTGGGTTTCCAAAATTGCATCATCCTCGTCAAACGCTTCGATTTGCTAGGTTTAGGCTTCTTCTCAGCCTCGTTGTCGAATGGGACTTCCATGCTGAGCTTGCTACGTTCACCATGGGCGCTGCTAATAAGGCGACTCAAGCTAGCTAGGCTAGATCTGCGACGTCCAAAAGCAGTGGATGTGAAGGAAGCTGGTCGTTGTTCGTGAAATGGCTTGTTCCTGGGCCGTACACCAGGAATGAAATTGCTCTCTCGCGTCATTGTTGAGTTCGTGCTAGCTAGAGAAGGAGGAATCTCGATAGATAACCGGACTACCTCCGGCCCAGGCTCTCCCATTAACAAAGAACGAAAATTGTTGTCATCCGTGACTGAGGATGGCGCTGTAGATATTCGATGAGCATCATATGACATCGGCGAGCGCGGAGAAGGGAAGGACGATGAATGACTAATAGGGTAGGGACTATTAGGCATATTAGGTAGGCCAGAGAGGATGATAGATGTTGCGTCGGGGGGAGTGGATTCCTTTTGGCTCAAACCCCTGTCCCTAGCAGGTGAAGGGATTGCAGCATCGGGCGCTTCCAAGGGAGTGATATACATTGCTTCCCTTCTTGTAGGAATGAAATAAGTTTGCTCCTCCGCGATAATCTCATTATGAAGGCTACTGGAAGAGTGTTCATTCCTCACTTTTCCGGGGCCCGGCAGATCCAAGCTTGAGCCACTCTCCTTCCTCCTCGAGGGTGATGGTGGAACATCGGCTTGTGGAGTGGCTAGTTCTGCATTGTGTTCTTGCCTTGGAGTAGAGGCTGCGTCATCTGTATCATGGCCTTCTTCCTCATCCCCTGTAGTAGTGCCCTGGGATTCACTGTTGGAGTCGTCCACCACGGACTCCCCAGTATTGTCATCGTCTTCTTCATCCTCCTCGAAGACGTCGGCCATAGTCGAGGAGCTGCCAAATCGGTGCATACTAAACCGCCCACTTTCAAAAGGCGGCATCTCTGGTGCACTTTCAGCGCGGCGATGATAGTGCATTCCGGGCCCAGTGAAGCCTCTCATTCCAGCAGCACTATGAAGCTGTCTCTTTGGTGGCACTCCGGCCCTTTGGGCTTCGTCCCACTGAGGGTCACGAGTTGGGGTGTTGAACGGACCAAGTGCCGCGTCCAGATCAATCATTGGGTATGGCGTCTCATCCTCAGCGTGAGTTCGGTTGCGTCTAGCTATACCAGACTCTGACGCTTTTGACTGATTTGAATTAGGCCCCAACTCCGTTCCAGATGATTGATCAGTGGTTTCTGATAAATCACCATCTGGGTCTTCCTCCTTGGCGAAACGCGGTATTGGTGGTGTTTGTGATCGGCGACGGACTTTTGATTTCTGAGCACGTGATTTTGATTTGCGAGTGAGTATCGAGCCTGCCCATGACTTTACTTTTTTCTGTCTCTTTTTGCTCGGCTTTCTCTTCTCTTCATTCGGAGATATACTTCTGTTGGTTCCCAAATCTTGTGCCACACCAATATCACTAGTAGACGACGCGCGATCTGTGCCGTCTTTGGTTGCCGTATCACTAGAGCTTGTACTCGCCTGTCTAGGTTTTGTAGGCGAAGCGGCTGTGGTGAAAGAATCAAATCCGAAAAAGGTCCATCTTTTCGGAGTCCTTGTTGGAGTAGATACTGCAGAAGTAGTAGGGGGATTCGCCTGTGCTAGATCATTAAGTATTAAGATCGAATTACGTCTTTTGGGTGACGGGGTATCCTCTGTAGCTACATGGAGACTCGAACTACGCTCCAATACTGCACCTGCAGTGCTTGGACGAGAGCTGGATTTCGGAACTGGAATTGAGGATCCCAGAGACTTTGGCGCATCACGGTCAGGATGCATCACATTCGTGATAGATGCAATCGATGAGACACTCCCAGAGACAGAGTGCCCCGGGCGTACAGTACTGGCCGTATCAGTTGAAACTAAAGATAGCGGTCGAGGTATGAATTCTAGAGTGTCGGAAAATCCAACCCGTGCACGTGCGGTCGGCTTGGCACTTAGCTCTGGTAAAGATTGACTTGGTTTCTCTGGGAGAGCATCCTCATCGCCCATAACAGCCTCACTGGCACCCGTTGCACCTGGTTCAACTGCCTTTTGATCCTGGATGTTGAAAGCCATCTGTTGATCATGGAAGCCTGCGGGACTAGCTGGAGCGCTGCTGCCTCTGGATGAGGGGTTTGGGCTTGCCTGCAGTATCAAAGAGAGATCATGACTAGAAATAGCACCTGACCGTCTGTGAGAATGGCCTCTTTGATGTCTACGAGGCCCAGTTGACGGCGCTAGCGTTGGTGATGCAAAACCGCTCTCGCTTTTGGTTGGGCTTGTGCTCATCACAGTAATCGGTTCTCCCGACTTGAGCTTACCGCCAACAAATTCACTACCTCCTCGGCGGTGACCCATGTGGGGAATGGTCCTAGGCGATGGAGGAGCGAGCGATGGACTTAAATGAGACCCATCTGTCACCTGCGCAGCTCCGGGATTAAAAGCGAAATCAGGTAGGGGCGGTGGCCTCGGGCGACGGCTGACGCTCTCTGGACTGAGGTTGTTACCAGGATTGAAACTGAAGTCGGGAAGCTCAGCCGCTGGTTTGTACGAGTCCTGAAATTCTACTCCCAAGCCAATCTTCGGGATCTCTATCGCTGATTGATGGCGCCGACCAGTAGTTCTCGAAAGCGATGATGGTGCCGACGATGACGGGCGGGGAGGAAACGTGAAAGGGGGGTTCGGAGGTGGAGGAAGATTGATTCGTGGTGAAGGTAGAGTGGCCACAGAGCCAGCCATGGTGTCTTGCGAAAATGTAGAAGCTGCGAGTTGAGTTGCCGTGACATTATTCATCTCTCCAATAGCCACCTCGTCTGTTGAGCCGCTGGTGCTGTATGTGGTTGCCATAAGTCCTCCAAGCCGCTCCCGGCACAAAACCACGAGCGGCTAGCAGCAGGGTATCATAGGGTACACTGTTTAAACGCACTGACAGAAAAGGCGTCAAATCTCGAGGTGCCCGTACACCATTGGAACATTCGGGGGCTCGAGAACGGAGCGTCAGGGGATCGGAGGTGTACCCTATAATCAACTCAGTTTGGGCCGTGTCTTGAACCGGAAGTAGATGAATATTGGATATCTGCGCAGTTATGCGCACAGGGGGCATACCTCGCGATAGGCAAGCCCTCGTGTAGTGACGCTAGGGGGCCAAGAGGATGTTGCGCCTCGCCGTCAAATGTTGGAGGGTGTGTTTGTGCTAATTCCTTCCAAGCAGTGTTGCAGATTGATCGTCAAAATCAAAATGAGACAACAATGCTGGCTAATGGAATGAAATTTAGATATGTAGAAGGTAAGGAGCGGACGGCCAAGACCAGAGCAACCCCGACAATTCGAGAATGCTGCTGGAATTGAGCCAGATGGTTGTTGGCGGGTTGTGATGTTTCCGAGGTGAAGGAGGAAAAGGATAAGGATGAAGAAGAGGAGATTGGTGGTACCTGTCGGGAGGGTAGGAGGGATAGTACGTTGCACAGTGCGTGTTAGGGTGTTGGATGTGTGGGGCCGTGCGAGAGACAACAAGAGTACTAGCTCGGTACGTGAGGTACCTTTTAAAGGTTCATCCTGTGCATCTAGTCAACCATTGAAATAGCTATAGAGCAGACCAGGACCTATGTAGTAGGTGGGTGGGTTAATTGGGATACAATACTGAAGTCATACTACAATATAGATATAGATCTCGTATGCAGGTATAAAGGCAACGATACATGTGATGAAACCCCGAAGTAGGGCCTTTCTAGAAGGTCATTCAGAAATTCAAAACCCAGGGTATACCGCCTCGTCTTAGGTAAGAAGTCCTGGAAATGCTGGCGCCCTACGTGCATGTTTCGTACCTACGTGTACCGTACTGGACCTGGGCAGGTCCTCATTTTGGTTCCGTATTTAGTGTAGGTCTGCTATCGAGTTGTCCAAAAATTCGCCGAGGGAGAGGAGCCTTCCACCTTGAACCTGGTTTAGTCTAAAAACGTTTTGTCCTCCAAAGACTGGGGGGCGATTATGATTGGGTTGAGGACAACTACAATTAGATAGCATACATGCATTCGATGCCTAATGTAGGTAGGTAGCGTATCTGCCCACAATATCCCGTGTATCTTGGCTATTGGCGCCCCTGACAGTTACCCCAACCATGAAATATGAGTACAGTAGGTACTTCGAAGCAGGGGTTACAGATTACACTACCTCTGCGTGTTGTTTTCGATACCAAACAACATTCTCCCCAGTAGGGTGAAGTGTAGATAGATTTTGATTTGAAACGGAAAGAGATTGGATGACTACTACACGTATACGTCGGTGTAATAGTTAGAGATACTCGATGGCCTTGACAATGAGGCAGCACCAGCGCAACGCAACGCAAAGCGAATTCATATCTAGTGTATCTAGTGTACAAGTAAATGTTCACGGTCTTCTTCTTCCATTAGCATCGAGTTTGCCACAACACAGTTCGTCATTGCCCTTCCCAAGCCTTCAGACCACCCGGGAATGCCGGTAGGCTGTGTCAAAAGAGTTGAACAGCAAGTCATGAAAGTGAACATGCTAACTTACTGGGTGCTGAAGATTGAGACGGGTTCAGAGACCACGCTGTCCCAATCCACAATTGGACTAGGCTAGGGATGAAGCAAGAGCTGTACTTATTAGCGCCTGATTAGTTCCGTATTGTGATGAACATCAAGTAAGAACAAGTACGCGAAACTGTACGTAATCATTCTCAGCAAAGCATCATCAGGACCCCCTGGGAAAGGATTCGTGTTTCTGGGTCGCCGTTATTTTTTCGTTTCTTTGTTCTTGTTTCTTGGGATTCCGGACCCTTGACTTGCCTGCCCTAAGCATGTATGCACTGCCTTAGATAGGTTAGTAGTGGCAGACAGGTACCGCGAGGGTGCTACATAGTATATATACGGTACTGTACCTATCTCTAAGTATCCTACCTCTTGGTTCAAACATATATGTGTACACTACGGTACATAGGCTGGTAGTGTAGCCATACAGACGCTACTGTACTCTAACTGTCTTAGTCTTTACTGTATGCAGCAACGCCTTCGAACTTGGCAGTTTTGGATGCTACCGTACTGGGGAACCTTGTTACCCCGGCGGTAACAGCGGCATTTTACTGTCTACGGCAGGTTTCCTCTTTTGTAACCAGGCCGGATGGATGCCTATCGTGTTCCCCTAGATAGGATGACCAACGTGCTGTGCAGTACAAGTTATGCGCATATTTATTTCGTCTACTATAAGGGACAGTTGTCGAGGAGCCTTTGTTGACTGTTCCCTCGAGACCTGTCTGGGATGCTAGATAGATGCAGGATGGCAAAAGCAAATTCGAGGCACGGCAACACATCATGCCCAGCTGAGAAGCGAATCCTACGCTGGCAGTAGTGTGGGACGAATCATGTGCCACAACAACAGGGTCCCGATAAGTTAACGACCAACTAGCGCGCAGTACGATATCATCAACGGACTACCTAGCCCGTAATCCCTTATGCACGATGCCTACTGCAAGATCACTGCGAACAATTCTGCGTTCACTACACATGACATGCCAGCAGGCACATACAGTAATGTCCTGATAATACCTGTATTCTTGATGCGCGCTCTCGTATTGTGGACGGACGGGCCAACCATCTCAGCACACAATATACCCACCTCATGTCCGATATCCCGTATAGCTGTCTTTATTATATCCTCAATCTCCTCCCCAATAGGCTGAACATACAAAATAGCCAAGCTAGTTAATATCCGTAAACAGAAATGCATACGAGCCGAGCCTCCTTTAACAGATAAACTACATACGTTTCAGGAGAAAATCCTCCTTACATTTTTTCAAGAATGCAGTTTATTGATGTCATGGGCGGTTGTTCAACATTGGGTATCACAACAGATGAACAATGATGCTGCTATTGTTACGTCCTATGCTGCGTAAGGCCGAATTGCATTTCACATCCCAAGTACAGATAATGACTTGTAGTTACAGCGGAAGGCTTAATGTTGTGTCTGCAATCTAATAATGGCGAGTACATCTGGTGTTATGCATAGGTTCGGTTTGACATATAGTAGGTTAGTACATTCGCGCTTCCGAAGCTTTGCCCTATTCCAAGGTTGTAGTCAAGGTTGTATGCCTCTGCATATCGGCCTTCAAATAAAAAGAAAAAAAATTGCCTACGTATTAATGTGTAAGTTTGTAACATAGCCCTCCATCCAGAATACCTCAAATAGGACCTTAGACAAGTTTGATCAAGAACAGCCCTAGCAGGTTATGAATATACCCGTATATCAACGATCAGTGTGATTCAAAATTATAATACTTTTCTGTAGCCTACCTAGGTAGGTAGCAGATACGATGTCACAACATATAGTAAATACTTAAAGGAGAGTTTGTATACTTATTTGAATGTTTAATAACCTTTATATATATATATGACGGTCAACTATCGATTAACCGTTGTTTCTATAATAAAAGTTAAAGCTGTCTACATGTTAAAAAAGAATCAACTCCGGAGGACAAATTGTTCAACGTTTACTGAAACGGCCAGGGGGGTTTGCGGTAGGTAGTGTTCAACTTGCTGGTACTCGTAAATGTGGGGCTATGTGTTATCTTATCGAACTTCAGTGGTAGCGGGAGCTTTTTTCTCTTACAGTCGCCCATTCAGTATTTGGAGGTCACAGCCGACCAACAACATTACCTACCTCAGATTCGTACTATCCAAATTGTTGCGGCGCGCACGAAATACCCTCTCCCGGGTTCATAGCTGCAAGCATGTCGGCCGAACCAGTCGTCCCGGCAGCAAAACCCCAGGACGCTCCTCAGGGCATGCGTAAAAATGGTATGGACATATTCTGTCTGACGGCCGGATGGACACATTACTCACATCTCACAAGGAAAACAATGGCACACGCCGCGAAAAGCATTTCGGCCCACAGCCGGCTTGACTTCATATGAACAGCGTGAAAAGAGACGGCTAGCAATGGCTGTAACAAAAGCAAAAGAAAAGGAGATGAAAGAAGAGAAAGAGGCAGAGCGACAAGTACATCTCGCATTCTTTGCTTAGCTAGACATCTCCTATCTTGGTCGCTAACTTTTGCTCGACAGCAACGGATACAAAAGATTAAAGACAAGCGTGCTGCAAAGGAAGAGAAAGAAAGATATGCAAAAATGGCAGAAAAAATGCACAAGAAGCGAGTCGAGCGGCTGAAGAGAAAAGAGAAGCGCAACAAACTCCTTAACTCATAAGCGCATATCAGCACCCACTCCAAGAACTCCCATGCTTGTGGTGGACAATATGGCTACGGCAGACGATGTGAGATACAACCACGATTCGATCTGCATCACACGATTTAGCCAAGCTTCCCAACCCAATTCATGGCGCTGAATTACCTAGTCAATGAACAAGCATGCGTCGGGAAATACTGCTTTCCAAGAGCGCCCAGCCGCAATCTTTGTTGTGGGGGATAAGGAGAGCTCATAATGCCTTAGAAACACAGTTAAGGTTCCAACAAAGACTTGGTCACCGCTTTTCAAGTGTTTTGGTAGGTGTGTTACAAAAAGTCCTGGTAGGGACTAGGAAGCGTGTAACCAGGTTACTCCTACACAGACTGGAGAAAGTTTAGTCCAAATAATGAAACATGCGGACCGGGGAGGTCGAATCTAATATCTATATTTCCACGTGCCCGATAAACCATCCCGCATACCAATTCGTTTAATGGCAGTATAGTACCTACGCATACATACTTTGGACACGTAGGGATTATGAAACAATCAACGGCACATTACTATCACCATGAGGCTGACATGTGAAAATGTACCTATGGAATTGAGGGTGGGGCTAGTTCTTGTGCAGGCAAGTATTGTAGGTGCCTACCCAGGTAGTATGCGTAAGTATATGCTTAGGTATATTTAGGTAGTATCCAACCACTATTGTACATACAATTAGTGCATGTTATAGCTATACCCACCGCCTAACTAGATGTCTGGTTTCTACCACCTGGTCTCAACCAACTTGATATTATAGGGGGCTTGCGTCACAGTAACTTCTATCTTGTAGATAGCAACCCTACATTACCTTCCTATATTAACACCTCAGCACCTATATGAGACAGAAGCTGACAATAGCCGAAACGCCATTTCGGGCTCTTTATGCCAGCCATGGCTGCTTATCTTACAACCATGGCAGCAAAATACCCTGACCATTTGACGCAGCGAGCAGTAACATCATCCAACCGACCAAACCACCAGTTACGCCGTTCAATCACAGAACAATCACCGCCTTTCAGACCATCCCGTGTCCACCAATATCTACATCGAAAAGATCGAGAGCGTGACGATCGATTGCCTTTATCCGCAGGCCCTTCCGGGCGCGGCTCTCTTGAGTTCTCTCGAGCTGAAGCTGCTACACCTGCTCATACGGGGATGGCGTTTAGTAGAGGCGATGACGTGCACAATGCTAGTGAAGCAGGAACTAATTCGCAAACATTGCTTAGCAACAATGAAACTGCCCAGGAGCGGAAAGAGAGGGCGGTAGCAACAACTGCGTGAGCCATCTCTACCAAATGGAATCGATACTCTACCCAAAGTGCTTCACTAATATCCCAAATGAAGGAGCCTTAGGAGATCGCTAATCGAACTGAACTCCTTCTCGAATGCAACTATTGCGCGCCTAGACGAAACTTATTCCTCTCTACTACAGAGACTTGGCTCGCTGCGGAGCACTATTGCGGCTATGAAGGAGCTTGCAGCTATGTCGCAGGAGATCAATGAGAGTTTTACAACCGAGTCGCATGCGCTAGTACACGAAATCGAATCACAACTTAGCGTCTACGATCAGTCGGCGGACCAGAAGAAGAGTATACAGGATCTTCAAGCTCGGATTCATGCAGGGCGTGACAAAGTACAGGCTCTCAGCAACCGAGTTGATGTGGTGCGTGAACGCATCGAAGGCTGGGAGAAGGCCGACAAAGAATGGCAAGAGAGGACAAGGAGACGCCTCAAGGTCATATGGATTATCATTTCTATTGTTGCATTTATCCTAGCTATCCTCTTCGTTGGGGCACAGTACACCCTGTCTGTGGATGTCAACCAGTTGGCTGAAATAGCTCCAGACGCTCAAGAAGGGAGGCCGCCCATGGAGAGTTTAGCTGTAAACAACAGCAAAAGTGCTGCTACCATGGCCGACGAAGTGAGAGAAGAGCTCACATTGAGAAGAGCTCATGGGTCAGTTGAGCAAGAGGCTCTACGAGTTTTTGACGAATTATAGCTCCCACTGGGGGCCTAGAGGTTTGATGCTGTGACCCATACTCTCTGGAATTCTGTTTTCATGATACCCTAATTGCGAGAGTTCTGAATAAGTAGAGTTAGATACCCCAAAATAACACATTTGATTGCGCCTCCACATCTTCGTGTTTAGGCATCTATTTAGCTAGGGTTATCTAGGCTACCTAAGGTATTGCCAGTGTGATATATACTACATGTGTGGTCCCTACACTTTGGCTTCAAAACAGGATAATTAAATACATCTTCCACTAGCTTACCGTAGTCTTTGCTCCACGGTAATGTGTGGCTGATGTACGCGTATGTCAACACTGGATGTTGGTGAACCTGACTCGTGCTGTGGAACAGTTCTAATTACCTGCTGAGTACCTACCCTAGTAAGTAAGTAGGTAGGTAGTCTACCTAGGTAGATACCTGTCTCGCCTGTCAGTAGACCGGAGGCTGCTCCACGGAAATTGGGCAGCATCTACACCAATGTCAACGAATCTAGACATTTCCTCTCAAACTAGAGAGAAGCATTACTGTAGTCAATAGACTGAAATTTGTACACTGAAGGCCTCTGTCACTCTGATCGTATCATGAGATGTTAGCGATATTATCTACCTAGATAGCTCCCTGGTAATTTTAGTCAAGTGTGCAACGTTGACGACGTCATAGGCTGAGCCACACGCGTACGCCCTTGCAGTTACCTACTCCCTAGCCACACCACCAATTAGACTCTCAGCGACAAAACTGGTTTTTATAGCCAATCAGTGCTACACTAGTGAGGGCGTCTCGTTTCAATTACTCAACGGCGCAGCACGTTTGTAGTACGCGATACGGCACCAAGAGCCGTGGGGTTGTTATGCCAGGGTCCACCGGTCACAAGCAATGATCTGCGCCTGGTTTAGAGTTAGGATCAGAAGTCCTAGGTTATACACTACATTGCAGTTTGCTAGTATCTACTCCGTACTTGTACTGGTAATAAATAAGACTAGGTACTAAGTAAGATCTTTGCCGTTATCCGGCGTTTCTCTCTTCTGCCTCTTTGTCGTATTTGAGATTGTCAGGCATTATTTAAACGCCCTACCTAAGGTTAGGTAGGTACGGTACACTTGGGGGACTCAGGGCATCTAAGGGAGGTAGGGTGCGCTGATAAGTAAATATAACGATACTTCTCATACTCTGACCCATACTTGTACATACAATACCGAACATCCATACAAGCACCTCAGTGGAATTCACCCCGCGCTCTGCTCAAATCTACCTAGCTGACCTTAATCATAGCCCTTCAAGCCAAATAAATGTAGGTTCAACGAAGCCCAAACTGTCTTTCGAAGTTTGCCCATAATGTCCTGTGTCCCCAACCAAAAGGCGCCCGTGCATATCTATTCTCAGCATAGCTTAAATCAAGTCTGACAAAGCGTGCACACTAGAAATGTCTACTGAGAATCCTGCGCAGGATGGCTCGTCCCTCGACGTCACCACCACCCAAACCCCGGGCTCTACGACAACCGTACCTCAACCTAGCCAGACCCTGACTGGAAAGCAAGAGCACTGTTTGTTTACCCCTCGCTGCCAATCTCGGAATATTGCCAAGGGAAACTAATCACCATACCCGGCAGATCTGAAGCGGGAGCTCATCTCTGAGCAGGTCAATTGGGAAATCAATGAGCTGAATTCCCCAACCGCTCTTCGTAGATTTGGCGCCCCGTTCAAATCCGACTATGGCGAAGTATCACCACTCGATTCCGAGCTCCCCATCCTGCGATACATATTCGTTCACCATGTCCGCGAATTTCCCTTTCTTGACAAGGCGAAAGAGAAGGAGTTCTGGCAAGACAAGCTGCAGGTGGTACGTAAATTCGGGCAAAGATTCACCTCTGTCAATCACTTATTCACGCTGGCCTCTTGGCACTAGTTCCTCGAGTCTTTCGCTAGTAAGAACATATCTTCGTCCGAAGACCGCCTCGAGGAGACAAAGCGCAAAAAGCTGGCCGTGAAATGTCGGAAGCTGGTAGAGCTTATGATGGTCTCGGGTGTTCCCACGGCTTCCGGTTTCGAGGAGAGGATAAGATTCGCCGAAATGGAAATCGTCGACCGAAACGCTATCGACACCGGCATGCTCAACACGATGCCCGAAGGAAACTTCGTTAATGGCTGGGATGTCAATGTTGCAGGCGTGCGTACGACATCAGTCAAGAGAAACATTAGGTATCACAAGCATGCGGTAAGAAGGACAGTAATTTCGGCAAATTTCATACGCTAATGCTAGGGTTAGGAGTTCTTGTTGCGCGTCAAAAGGAAGGGTGAGATTGAGCATTTTGTTGGAAGACGTTATGGTGACTTTGCGCGACTGCACAAAAATCTAAGAAATGAGCTGCCGGGAAAAGTTCTTCCACCCCTCCCCAAGAAGAACAAGTCCACTACAACTGCTACCGGGCTATTCTCACGTACGACCGATGGAGCCGATGATTCTGATGTATCATCTATCTCATCAGCGTCCACTGTTCTTGCCACAGCTCAGGGAAATAGTCTTACCGAGTCAATGAAGACCCTAACAACACGAGACCATCGTCAGAATAAGTCGGCATCTCCACGGGCATCTACTGAGGGCCGCCTGAGCCCAGCGATTTCAGTCCCGAAAGCTGAGGTAAGCTAGATGTCTGTACTTTGATTTTGTGAAAACTAACCTCGATTAGAATACTATCCTTTGGCGCGAAGACCAGCGAATTTCATTGAGAGCGTTCCTACGATATCTATTGCAAACCCAACAAATCGCACAGACCAAGGCAATACAGGAATTTCTCACCCAAATCCCAATTACACCTACGGATGAGGATGTTGATGATATTCATCGACGCAAAGCCGTAGACGCCAAGCGGATGGAAGAGCAAAAGGAGTTTTTCGAGATAGCGAGAAAACGAGCCGCAGAACTTGATGTTTACATGGAGAAGTTTCGCCAAGATATTGTCGAAAGAAACGGCCTGACAAAGCTCCTCCAAGAAATCAAGGATAAGCCCTCAATCCAGGATCTTAGCATCCAGTATCAGAAGTTCGCCGAATGGTTGCGCATAGAGGTTGCTGCAACGATCTATCATTTATTTCTTGCGGAGGACAACTCACCTGAGCTATTCGCGCAACTGAAGCGGATACACTCCCTGATACCATATACCCTTTTGAAGAATGTCATCAAGATAGCGAACCCAGCTGCTGTCATGTCTGGGGTCCTTGATCTATTCCTAGCCCAGCCTTTCGGTTCTCGATCCCTATTGCAGCGAATCTTCTCTATGACGCTCAACGACGGAATCAAGAGTTACCAGAAGTCTATCGACGCGGTAGCAGCGAAAATCGGAGACGACGTTTTCGTGGAGAAATTAACGAAGTTTAGCCAAGCAGAGGATCATATCAAACTTGTCATCCGCGAGGAGGCCGAGGCCGAGGACATTGATATCATAGTATCGATCTTGCGATCTGACCTGATCGCTCCAGCTCTTAAGCCCGACCAGATTGGAAGGCTATATAATGCCTACGTTGCTTTCAACAATGCGGTGGAAAACGTGGATGAGGAATTGAAGCAAGGGTCCCAACTGTTCTCATACCTCAAACAACTTATGAAATTACAAATGAGGCAACGTGATAAGGCTATGATGCTGAATCTCATTGAGGAACCAGTCACCCTTCAGTTATTTCGGGATCTTTTCACTATTTTCTATGAGCCCCTCGTCCGGGTCTATAAGTCTGCCAATGTTTACAACAGCATTACTGATTTCGCGGTCTTTCTTGATGATATGATTCAGGTTAGTATGTAACCCCCGCATTGTTGCCATGATTCTAAGCACTCGTCCAGGTTGTCGAGAGATGCCGAGAGCAAGATGCTTCGGCAGATCCTAATCAGACCGTACAAGCGTTCATCGACCTTTGTCAACGGCACGAGCACAACTTCTACAAGTTTATCCACGAAGTTCATACACATGACAATGGCCTTTTTACTCAGCTTATGGGCTGGATTGAGGGTATCCTTGAATTTCTTAGGAATGGGCCGGCAGGCGGGGCGATAGATATTAATGCTTTATTCGAGGGCGCCGTTTCGAGCGGGCAATTAGACAAGACGAAAGCGATTGAGGAAATCGATCAACTCATTGCTTGGCAGGAAGCACGGAAGAAGTGGCATCATGACAAAACGCGCCAAAAGATGGCAGCTGAAGGCTCAGTAAATGAAGCTGGCCTACCTGGCATGGGCAGCATTAGCGCCAGCGATTTTGGTTTAGACACGATGGATCTTGAAGACCTAAACTACGATTTTGATTCGGACGAGGAGGCCGAGGCGGCAGAAGAGGATGAGCTGGATCCGATCGAAGCAGAGCGTCGCAGGCGATCCAAGAGACAGGATCGATTGAGACGTAGCGCTGGTGAGCCCACGAAGCCACAGGTGAGTGAGGTTCACCGCCTGAAGGACAACTTCCTCGTGATGTTGCGTCAAGTACTAGCCTCGTAGTTTTCCCGGTTATGGAGAAACTCGGCGTGTACGAGACCTTACTTAGAATCGGGACTATATCCCGTTGTCTGACGCAGGCAGATCAACTGTCTTTTGGTATATGTTAGAAGATATAGAGTTGACTCCTAAAGCCTTGTAAGGGGATAGGAACCTGTTGCTCGTTAGCGGTTTTGCTAGGGACTCGAGGGTAGCGGATCGGACAATAGTCGATAGGGGCAGTCGTACAGGCTTTAAAGACAAAGTCGATTCGCGTTATCGTCAACATTAGTTAGAGAGTTTTTTTAAGAATAGAATAATAATAGATATGTATATCTACGCAGCAGTTACATGGCACTCAATTACATGTATTGAGGAGACTGAGTACATGTACCTTGGGTAGGTAGGTACATAAGAGGTAGCTATGGGTACGTACCTCAACGCTACTAGGTAGGCATCGTTTAAGTACTCGGTACGGCAAGTCTCGTCACTGTGGAGAGCCGAGGGGACAAAGATTTTGGCCCGGCAAGACGCACGTGACCGCGGGCGGCTAGACTGGTCGGGGAGAAGAAGTAGTACGGAGGAGTCAGGTCACGGAAGGGTCAAGGTGGGCATGCACTCACGATTTGTCCCTCGGTAATCAGGCTTGACGCTATTGGCCCAGACCCCAACTGGTCGCCCTTCGTAGCTCCGGCGAAACTTCGAGGGCATCATCCATTACCCGTACCGGCCTTGTCTTTTGACTTTTGCCATTCGCCATTGGAACTTGCGGGACAAGAGCCTCATTGTTCTTGCTGGCGCTTCCATCTGTATCGTCTCCTCTCTACCACCCTCAATTTCCCCTCTCAAAATGGCCTCTTCAATGGCGTTGAGGAGATTGGCCACCGGCTCTGCCGTAAGTCTTGCCTGCCCACCCAGCTAGCTATGCAGATGATGACGATTTGGCTCTTCGCAAAACAGTAAAAAGTGTTAATGGGCTAACTTCACTCCTCTTACCAGTTCGCGCGGGCTGCCAGATGTTCAACAAGAGCTTTCTCGTCGACACGTCCTGTCTGTATGTGAACAATCAATCAGCCACTGTTGCCGCCATCGCCATCTTCCTCACGCTTCAGTTTAGGCTAATTGACCATTTGTATCTATATAGCTCGCATTTTCGCGAACAACCCTCTCAGGGCGAAAGAGGCGCCGATACACGTCAGCAATAAATACCCAGTTGTTGTACGTCCCACGGATTCCACGTCGCAGCTTTGCAAAACTGTTCAGCTGTCTGTGTCAACTCCGAAACAACTGACTTTGGCACTAGGACCACGAGTACGATGCGCTCGTTGTCGGCGCGGGCGGTGCCGGGTTGCGAGCAGCATTTGGTCTCGCCGAAGCTGGCTTCAACACCGCCTGTATATCGAAGCTCTTCCCCACGCGAAGTCATACCGTCGCCGCTCAGGGCGGTATAAATGCCGCGCTAGGAAACATGCACGAGGACGATTGGAGATGGCACATGTACGATACCGTCAAGGGCTCCGACTGGCTTGGTGACCAAGACGCCATCCACTACATGACGAGGGAGGCTCCCGCATCCATCATTGAGCTGGAAAACTACGGTTGCCCGTTTTCGCGAACTGACGAGGGGAAAATGTGAGCTGCTAACGCCAAGCCTTGGGCCGCTAGAATTCGCTAATCACCACGACGTAGTTACCAGCGTGCATTCGGTGGTCAATCACAGAAGTACGGCAAGGGTGGTCAGGCATACAGATGCTGTGCTGTAGCTGACCGAACTGGTCACGCTCTTCTGCACACACTCTACGGTCAATCGCTGCGACACAACACAAACTACTTCATCGAGTTCTTCGCTCTCGACCTGATTATGCAAGATGGTGAATGCCGTGGCGTCCTCGCTTACAACCAGGAAGATGGTACGCTTCACCGATTCCTCGCCAAGAACACTGTGCTGGCTACTGGTGGATACGGTCGAGCCTATTTCAGTTGCACATCGGCACACACATGTACCGGTGATGGTATGGCTATGGTTGCCCGTGCTGGTCTACCTAACCAGGATCTCGAGTTCGTCCAATTCCACCCCACAGGCATCTATGGAGCTGGATGTTTGATCACAGAAGGCTCACGTGGTGAGGGTGGCTACCTGCTGAACTCGGAGGGTGAGCGTTTCATGGAGCGTTATGCTCCTACTGCGAAGGACCTGGCCAGTCGAGATGTTGTATCCCGATCCATGACCATGGAGATCCGTGAGGGTCGTGGTGTCGGTCCTGAGAAGGATCACATCTACCTGCAACTAAGCCATCTCCCCGCCGAAATTCTCGCTGAACGTCTACCCGGCATTTCAGAAACCGCTGCTATTTTCTCTGGCGTCGATGTTCGAAAACAGCCCATCCCTGTTCTTCCCACGGTCCACTACAACATGGGTGGCATCCCCACCCGCTACACTGGAGAGGTGCTCACTGTTGACGAGCAAGGTAACGACAAGGTTGTTCCTGGCTTGTTCGCCTGCGGTGAAGCCGCATGTGTCTCTGTCCACGGCGCTAATCGTCTGGGTGCCAACTCTTTGCTTGATTTGGTCGTCTTTGGCCGTGCCGTTTCTCACACTATCCGTGACAAGTTTACTCCCGGTGCTAAATTGGGACCAATCAGCGCTGATGCCGGTG
This sequence comes from Xylaria sp. FL1042, assembly GCA_022495085.1. Classification (NCBI taxonomy): domain Eukaryota; kingdom Fungi; phylum Ascomycota; class Sordariomycetes; order Xylariales; family Xylariaceae; genus Xylaria; species Xylaria sp. FL1042. The sequence goes on along the minus strand of MU380193.1, from coordinate 145,582 downwards.
CCGAGTCCATCGAGACGCTTGATCAGGTCCGTAACTCGAGCGGACCCAAGTCGACTGCGGAAGTCAGGCTAGCTATGCAAAAAGCTATGCAGACGGATGTGAGCGTTTTCCGTACCCAAGAAAGCTTGGATGAGGGTGTCAAGAAGGTTACCGAAATCGACAGCTTGTTCCCCCAGGTTGGTATCAAGGATCGCGGCATGATCTGGAACTCGGATCTCGTCGAGACTCTAGAGTTGAGGAATTTGCTCACTTGCGCGTAAGTATTCTTCGGTATGATGAGAACGGAACCTAAACTAATTGCTCTAGTTCTCAAACTGCTGTTTCTGCCGCAAACCGAAAGGAATCCCGTGGAGCACATGCTCGTGAAGATTACCCGGACCGAGATGACGAAAATTGGATGAAGCACACCCTTAGCTTCCAGAAGAAACCCCATGGAAAAGTCGAACTAGGTTACAGGAAGGTTGTTGGGACAACACTGGATGAGAATGAATGCAAGGCTGTTCCGCCGTTCAAGCGAACTTACTAGAAGAAAAAAAGGGGTATAATGACGGAAGAAAGCCGCGCATAGTTACAGTAACGCATGCCAAATGAGTGAGGCCGCAGCGTGGATGAAACATCAGCATATGTATGAAGCAGCACGGATGGAGTATTTTGGCTAGCTATAAGTCCCAAGGTGCGGACATGTAACCTAGGTAGACTTGCTTTATTGGCAAACTTGTATAAAGAATTTTTAATTGTTCAAAAGGGGTTTTTTTTAAGGTCAATGCGGCGGAAATGCGACGAACCTAGTAATTACTTCGCTAGTTACTAAGATAATGAATTGAGATGGTTGGCATCTTTATAGATAAGTAGAGTAGACGGTGGAAATTATCGTAAATCTCGAATTAGTTGTTGACAATGATGATCTCTCATGCGGTTGAAACGGTAAGTGGGGGGAACGGCCGGTTCCTAGATCTAAACCTAGGTCTAGAACGAAAGCTAGTTTATGTATATGTTCTCTATTAATTCATATTTCGCATCATCGGTGAGAAACGGTAGAGCTCTTATAATCATGCTGCCCTCTTCATCAGAAATTCATTCCATCGCGATAGTGCCAAAATATCTAGGCGCTCTATTACCACGGGGGTTCTAACTATATAATGCGAGACACATTTCATTCTATCCGCCGGCAAGAAGCTGCTCGCACCGTCTCTACGCCCTCTACTACCTTCGCGCCCACGACGTCGTAAATCGGCATCCCAGCGAGGCCGGAGGCCACATGATGCAGCGTCGGGAGGGTCTCCCAATCCCCAGCGTCGAACGCGATGGTTGCGTCCGTCGAGCGCTGCGCCGAGGTGATCTCGGGGGCTGGCGCGCGCGGGACGACGCAGGCGTACTCGGCGTCTGCCTTGCCCGGCTGGCCCACGGCCGGAACGTATCGGTATGTCAAGATCCCAACGTCCTCCTCTGTGCCGTAGACGGCGCTGTCGTTGTTGTCTTTCGTGTCTGGGTCAGTGGTCTCGAGGCTTTCTGCTCTGAGGTTGAGAAATTGCGCGCCTCGCCAGGAGGCGTTTAGACGGTACGATCCCGGCTCCTGGGCTATGTCTATTTGGCAGCGGATTTTGCTCATGCCGAACTCCTCGTCTAGATCCGATGCGTCTGCGTCTGCGTCTGCGTCTGCGTCTGCGTCGGCGTCGGCGTCGGCGTCGGCGTTAGCGAATAGAACTGCTAGGTATGTGCCGGCGATAGAGGACCCGTCTTTCTTCGTGTATTCGACGCCGTGTATGTAGAGCCCGCAGCGATTGTATTCACCGCCGCCTACTCTCCCTCCTGGATATGACGTGTTTCTGAATGTTGTGGTAGATATGCTTGCTGTGCATATCGTGGCGGGGCTTCTGAATTTGAATGAATCTGTCGGGAATAGAGTTTCTAGGTATGTTCGAGACGTCTTGAACTTGACTGAAGCTGTTACGAACGCGCATTTTGAGGGACCCGGGGGTGGCGGCGCCGTTGCGGCACAGAAGGAAAGGGGCGTCCTCCAGTGTAAGGTTGGATATTTAGACCATAGCCATCTCTTGAACACCTTTGACGAATGGTCTATCTCGTCGTGGCCAAAGTTATATGCAGTGTAGGCCATCACTAGCGAAACTTTAGTTATGTATTTGCTCGGGGGGTATGATTGATAGGGGTTAAGGGGTTTAGTGAGGGACCTACTGTCTATTTGGGGCTTTCCGTTTATCCAGTCTCTCCCCGCTTGCCTTGAATATTCCTGGATCATATGCGCCCTCTCGTACCGAATCTTCTCGTAGAGCTGTAACCGCTCTGGCACGTCGGACGGGTGAGTCCCCCTTGGAAGGACAGTCCCTAATGCCGCCGCATCTTCGATGGCTTGGCCCGCGCCTTGCCCCTGATCTGTTTTAGAAGTAAGAAAATTTGCCCATGATGTATTGTTAATAGGTAATACTTACGAGGCGTGAAAGGATGTGCCGCATCGCCTAATAAAGCGAGTCTCATCCTCGTCCAAGGTAGCTTCTCCATATCTAGAAGCTGCCAGACTTTGAGTTCCGACTCGTCGACCTTGCCTATCAGTCGCTTGAGGGCTGGATCGAAATCTTTGAATACTTTGAGTACTTGCTCAATAGACCCCTGTTTATCCCATGCTGTGGTAAACCGTATCAGTAAACGAAGTGTGGCTCTTTACGTTGTTGATAGACAAGAAGACTCACGCACCATCGCTTTGGGTAGCATGCGACTCGCTGTCGGGGTGAATGCAGACGAGATTCAGGGTCTCGTTGTGGTTACAAGGATACAAGACAACTCGTCTATCTGCTCCGTACCACATCGTTAGAACGTTGTCTTTCTCGACCAGCGGAGCGGTGAGGGGATCCTCGAGCACAATCTCCTTTTGCAAGAGAAATCGAAAGGCGGCTTTTCCAGAGCTATGGAGACGCGGTGCTTGTTGTTTGCCACGGACGAACCTTCTCATGCGAGACTTGGGTAGTCTTGTCAGTTCTGCTAAAATAGATAATAAAATAAGTAGCTTTTTGTATTAGAGACCAACTCACATAAACTCCGTCCGCTCCAATGACTACATCGGCAGTTACAGAAGTTCCATCTTCTAGGGTCACTATCCCAGCATCGACATTAACGTCGACGGCTTTCTTGGAAGTTTTGATAACTGCTGGTATTCCTGGTCTGGCTTTGCTGGTAGCTGTCTCTTTGAGCTTGTTGTGGAGTGCAACTCGGTGAACGAGCTGCCACGGGTGCTGCCACATCTTATTCGGCAAAGTCAGGTCGACATCTCGGATGACCTCCCCCGTGAAGCTCCTCTCTACCACTCCGTCTGTATTGTTGGCACCGAAAGTTTCGGCTAAAAGTCCCCATCGACGAAGGATTCCATTGGAATTGGGGGCTAGGTGAACTGCGGCGCCTGTCTCGCTCGCTGATCTTGATTGCTCGTAAAGCTATTCAAATACATATTAGTCTTCAAAATTCTCATCGAGTAGTGTAATATAGGATATCATATATGTATTTAGTACATACCTCAACTTCATGACCTTGACGACGAAGGGCAATTGCTGCACAAAGCCCCCCTATGCCAGCACCAACAATAGTAACCTTTAAGGGGTGAGGGTAATCATGTATAGGAGGGTATACTGGCGATGTCCCATTGGCAGCCATCCTGACAGAGCTGGTATTGTCGGTAGGTTTTATCTTGACTACGGAAGGCATTGCATCATTCTGATATAAATGGCCTTCATATACGACATGTAAAACTCACTTAATACCGGACAGAGTAAGCAACATCGACTTACACAGACAATGAGAAATGCGGAAATGCCAAGAAATTACCGCAATACATATATTCACTAGTACAGTGGATAAAAAACTAGAGCCGTCAGGCATCAAAGTATGGACCAGCAACGAATATACAATTGCTGAGCAGGGTGCTGCGTTGGCGTGCCATTCATAACTCAGGTTATCGGTGAGCCAGGCCATCTTAGGTGTCATCCGACGATCTGAGACCCAGGCCGTGGCCCTGCCTAGTCAACCCGAACCGAAATAGTGCCTTTATCGGCCAAGATTTAACGAGGGACGTAAGCATTCGCGCCGGAGTATATAACGTCTAGATCCACATGTGATGCTTATTGCGGATGCATCGGGGCTTTCTTTGCTATAGGATCAGGGATGGTCCCCCCACCTCCCGATGAAGAGCGGCAGAAAGAGAACCCTCGGTGCATATACCGACTCCTCTAACGCATACTACTAGGTTAGTAGGTATTTTAAATAAATCTCAGTGTGCAGTATTAGTGCGGCGTTGGTTGTTAGAAACGATAGGCTCTCTGCGTATGCTGAGTCTCTCCCCTTGTCTCTTGTAGAGGTGGGTAAGCATATAACTACATATCTCGGCCAAATCAACTGATGTCTATTATAGACTCGACTCCTTTACGATACGAGTATTATGCAGGAAACTATTGCAAAAGTAATCCATGGACCAGTCATTGGTTCTGAAGCTTGAACTCGTTGTTTGTCACTGTATAGTCTTATTGCGACTATCTTTAAGTTCTGACAGTTACGATAGTTATATTGATTACGACTCGATCACATGAAAGTAAACCTAGAATTTGACCTATGATATGTAGTACGGACGATTGATAACCGATACTCCTATATATCCTAGCACATCCAACCTCAACGGAAGAAAATAACACCGCTAGTCGTTCGATTGTACTCTTATAGACATTTGTGTAAGTCGGCCAACTACTGAAGTAGTATACCCATGCGAAGTGGGGGGAAGGGATCCGTAGATCCACGACATCTCGGAGGTAAATTATTCGCCTTGGGGTAACACGAGCGAAACGGAGTCTCTCCAACGCTCCCCCGCTCTCCATGGCATCAATCCCCTCGTGCTGGGGCCTCCGTTTCCAGGTTCTGGGTCGTTACCACTCCATCTTATGACGTGTGCCTCAGCCTAGCCCAGACAGCAGTGAGCGTGCTGCACACTAAGTAACAATAAGCTGCAGGTATTAACAGCAGCCAAATACACCAAGGTTAGAGAAGCGAGAGAAGGCGTGATACGATACAGACCGCTCTTCCTTGTGCGATCGCGGATCCGAGGGTTCGGGCTGGTCCAAACGATCCTGGTGTTGGCGAATCGCACCAAGTCCTCTAACCAGTCTAGATGGCGTCCACTACTACCTCTACTACCCCTGTCGCCCTGATCACGGCGGGCAGTGCTGGACTAGGGGCCGCCGCATGCCGACTGTTTGCGCAGCACGGGTACCGCGTGGTCATCAACTACAGCAACAACGCGGAGCGCGCGAACCAGCTACTCGACGAGCTGCCGGGCCTGTCATCGCTGGCAAAAGACGACGCGGTCGCGGGCGACAGCGATACCAATACCAGGGGGAACGAGAACTTCGCCGTCATCAAGGCGGACCTGGGGAGTCGGGAGGAGATCAACAGACTGGTGCGGGAAACAACAGAGCGCTTCGGCCGTCTCGATGTCTTGTTCTCGAACGGCGGCTGGACGAAAGCCAGGGGCCTCGCGAGCCTCGACGACAACTGCTACGAGGAGGAGTGGGACCGCGCCTTCAACATGAACGTCAAGTCGCATCTATGGCTCATGCAGGCTGCGAAGAAGCACCTCGAGGAGACCGAGGGTGCCTTTATCACGACCGCCTCATTGGCTGGCGTTATCCATAGCGGTAGCTCGTTGGTATGTACCTACCTATGCTACGAGAAGGAGACCCCGATGCGTGCGTGTGCCGCTGCGAAGTCGGGATGAGCCGAGAATATTAATGACACTATGACAATGTAGGCGTATTCCGTCACCAAGGCTGCACAGCTACATCTTGCCAAGGCCCTCGCTGTTGTAAGTGCTCTGTGACTCACTTCCAGTTATCATCGAAGTTTTGACTAATGAATATACCTAAGATGGCGGCCCCGAAGATTAGGGTGAACAGCGGTAAGTGATTTTACTCATTTATTTTTTTAGTCGTCTCTTCGTTGTGTCTTGCGGTTTACCAGATTTGGCTATGGTAGAGAGCGAAGACCTCTGGTGAAGCTGCATTCGCGTGTTGCGGACTTTCTACGCTTCCAAACCGCTCACAGGTCAAATTTACAAAGGCGGCTAAGTACTGATTTTGAGTATTGCAGTGTCCCCGGGGCTTCTGCTTACTGAATGGGCAGAACGCTTCACAGGCGAACAGAAAAAGCAGCATCTACAAGGGACGAAGCTCAAGCGTATTGTGACCGTCGAAGATGTTGCAGAACAAGTCCTCACTTTTGCTCGAAGTAGAAGTACAACCGGTGTTAATGTCGTTATGGATGCGGGCTTCATGTTATAGATACCTAATCATTGAGGCATTGGTATCCAACAATAGAACAATAGCTATCTTGCCCTACTCTCCGACCTCCCTATCACTCGTCCAGTGGATGTATGATATCAACCTCCATTTCCAAGTCCGGTGGCGGAGAGAGCTCCCCCAGAAGTAGAGGGGGATCCAAAACAATAATACAACAGCGGAAATAGCTGCCATCGTCCCAAAGGCATTCATGTAGCCCGCCTCCTCGACCCATGGATTGGTATAAAAAGAGAGTAGAAATCCAAATAGAGCTGCGAAGCCATAGTAAGTAGCTTGTTGCGAAGTTGATCGGAAGTGAGGGTGAATAGACTTACACTTAAAGCCTAGAACGGTCAAGGTGATTTCGCCTGCTATGGGGCGGTAGGAATCAATAACATATACCAAGCAGATGTTGGTAGCTTGCGTGATCGAGAAATTTACTAGGAGGATGTTAGTCATGTTTGCTGGAAATATCAGTATCTGGGATATGACTGCTCACATAGGCCGAGGCCGATGGTTGGGCAAATCCAATGTAATCTCTTATGGATTCCTACGCCATAAAGGATTAGGGCGAGCGGCGTAGTTATAAGCGAAAGGACGATCGTAGGCAGACGCATTTCGGGATCTCGTATACCACCGTTACGTCTGGTAAACCGGTCGGCCATTAAGTCTCCCAGCTTTCCCCCTGCTGGAATGCCGATAAGTGAGCCGATTATAGCTGATATGAAGGCAAGGCCAACTTGCCAGGCCTCAAAACCGTATGCGTTTGAGTAGGCCACTGCAGCATTCGATGTGACGGCTACTACAAACCCAATGGTCACGGACTGGACTAAAGAAGCCCAGAGAACAGATGGTAGGATGATGATCCCAAGTGGCCGAAAGAACATCTTGGCTAGGCTCTCCTCGGTCAGTGTTCCGTTAAAAATTCTTAGGCTTTGCAAATAAGTTCTTTTTGTCGAAGGCGGGGCCAACTGTTGTGTAGTCATGGTGTATTTCTCTGTATTCTCTGTGTCCTGTTTCCCCTGAATGTGAGGCTCGGATAGCGGTTCATCATCTCTAGTAAAAGCAGTCTCGGAGAAGGTGAAGAGCACTAAGAGAAATACGAAGGCGATAAGGGCGGAAGCAATTTGGTATATAACCGGCCACGTATTATTTATCACGATGAACCTGACGGAGTGCGTCGTTAGAGAAGCGTGTCAAGATAGGCACAGATACAGACTAACCCATCGATTAGAATCCCAAAGGCTACGCCAATAGACAAGAAAGATGTATAAAGGGCCATGATGGTCCCTCGTTCGTGAAGAAAGAAGATATCCTATACAACCGTATAAACACTTCAGTATATGTGATATAATAAAGTTTAGTGGCTAACGAACTGCAATGGTCAGGGGGGCGAGGGCTTCTGCAGCTCCGGACCCTAGACCTAAGAGGATCCGGCCGGCCAAGAAGCTAGCGAAGCGCCTCTCAAAGATAAGCCAAATGGCTGCGGCTAGGTATATGGTGTAACTTATGATGTAGACCGGCCGCCGACCGTACTTGTTGGCAAGAGGAACCCAGATGAAGTTGCTCGTTCCCTGTTGAAACGTAAAGTAAGTACTAGACATGGGTAGGGTCCAAAGACGGCAAGAGAAGCATTTTGGTACTAACTTGCGCAAGAGCCGTAGTAGTGAAAAAGTATGCAACTCGAGAAACAGAGTCGTCAGGATCAAAATCCGGAAAGAAGTCCGTTGCCGTTGATACTATAGCTATCGTGGGGCCTTTCGCGAGTTTAGTAAAGCCTCTCAAATATGTATCTATGGAACTTCGGTTGGTGGGTGAGTCTTACCAGCCGCGAGGAAGTTGCAGACCAGCATACCCAGACATACAACAGTAGCTATGTAGAATTTATATGCTTGAGTCCTACTTAGAAGTTAGTTCAACGAGGCTAGGATACGCTAAGAAACGGTTACTGTACCATTGAAGTGGATCGTTGGGATCACTGGACGGCTTTGGGATTAAGATGACTTCATTGGTATGATGGTCTCGTAGACGAACATTCCCGAGAGCTTCTCTCTTTCGCTCACCCGTCTGGCTGCCATATATCTGGGCGTCGGCAGCCGCATCTGGACTGAGCATGGCGGCGAATTGATCTCTGGGCGCATTAAGAGCCCAGGTCTGTAAGCAACGGGGCGACAGCGCACTGTAAGAGAGCTTTGAATGTCAATGAGGAGAGAACCGGAGCTTGAGAGTTCTCAAAAGACGCAGACCGGGAGGTCGCGGCAGGGCTGACCTCTCATCCAATACCCTATAGAGTCGGATGAACCCTGGTAAGCTAGAAGGAATGGGAATGTGCTGGGGTCAGTTGTTGCGTAATAAGCCTGACCAACTTCGTCTTTTTTGCTTATTGCTTAGATTGAACAAGACTCGTGCTTCTTCTTAGTGATCTGACTTCGCCGTATTCCTCACGAAACCCATAGGAACGACGCAATGGTGCGTCGTTGACAGAATTCCTAAATAGTTGTAATGACGAAGTCAGCCAGCTGGAATATATGTCGAGAGGAATAAGCCAAGGGTTTAGATGTCGGTGTGCTTACCAACCAACAAGAACCAACTACAGCATCCACAACTAGCAATATGTAGCTTAGTTATCTCTCTGGGCGCATAGTATTTGTGCAGTCATTTCCTCCGCAATTGGAGAGGAGGATCGCGTTCTGTTTATCTGCGCAGTCAACTCTGACCGAGGAGCAATGACTGCGTGAGTGATGATGCCTATTTTCACTTGGATCTCTGCTCCCTGCTTTCAGGTCCGTCATGTAACCAAGTCAAATCTTACCCCAAATGTTTCACGTGTGGTATCTGTATGGCCCGCGCTTTGAATGAAAGTCGGCACCACCGGTAATTACTATACTAGTAGATATGAGTGGGATCTACTTTGGCTTGGATATATCTATTTCAGGCTGACGCCTGCCACAGGTAAATGGTACATGATGCGGCGTGCCGTTTGCAGATGGCGCCTCGAAACTGTAACGTTGAGACCCAAGGCTGGTGCCGGCATTATATACGATAGGTAGTCTACGCAGAATAGATACCGCGGCTGCTAATGATAAGATGAGTGATGTTAGTAATTCTGGTTGTGATTGCGTGGCTGAGACTATCTTCATTTGCCGCGAGCTTGGCTGACTGGGGGTTCTGGGACCAGTAGGGCTTAGTGAATACCAGATGGCTCTAGCGCCCTGTTCTTGCACTCTAGTGTGCACTACGCATAAGCACTACCTACTAAGTACCTACAACTAGGTACATATTGTGCGCCAGGTAGTATGAGTTTTACCACCTATCCAGTCAATTGAGTTGGCACGAGCCTTGGGACTTGAATAGAACTGGACAACTTGAATAACGCCTGCTTGGATGTTGCCGGGCTCGATTTAGTTGCTTTGAGACTTACGTTTCTTACCTACATGACAGTTTCACGCGAGCATCATCGGAGTTTTGATATACCACAAATAGATTCAAAGCCGCCCCAGAGTGTTTTGCATTATTACCGTCCCCTAGTGCACAGCGGCTTTCCATTCACTTGGGTCATGCAAAGAGACGGTTCGGTATCCTCCGATTGTCTGGGCCTGCCTAGATACTGTGTATGCTCTCAAATTGGAGTTGTCATGATTGGCTGGCCCTATACACTAATAGGTTAAGTACGTATGAACAATACTGGATGTATTGTGTATGGACGCGCGGAACATTACGATAGAAAGGCAGAATGCATCTATGTATACCCAGTAGGCGAGCTCGTCTACCCTAGATGCCAAGCTGTAACTGTATCAGTTACACTCGGCATCTACACGCTGGCGCATAATAAAGGGGACTTGCTGACGTTACGGTGTCTAGCAGACCATATACCTCAGTGTACCCGTCTGTCAGCCTCTTGCGCTTTACGTTTAGTATACCTGCACTTTGATAGGTAGTAGATGAGAGTTACTACAAAAGTGGAGGAAAATGAGTTGCCTAAACAAGTAGTTGCATTTTTCGTCAACCGGGACTTTTAGTGTAGTGTATGTGGTGCAACCTCCTACGGGTCATGTCTCACAGATGTGCACTTTACCTACCTAGGTACTTTACCTACTTTACTGAAGTACCGATGGGATGGATGTAGTATATACGTAGTATGACTACCTACGCTATGAATATATAGTGGTGTAGAACACTAGGTGTCTCTTCATACCTGCTGTAGGTTAATCATGTACTTATGATAGCGTACTTAGATCGCTCGCTGCTTGAAGACTTGAAGATGCGCATGCGTGGAGTGGATTTCGGTTGTCTACCTACCAGCACTCTTTACCTCACAGCTAATTGGTGTACTATTGCAGTGTAGTGTACTGTCGGATGCCCTATCGTTACTTTGCCATGGTTCACCTCCCTATAATGAAAAGGGAGGACGCGTTGACATCTCCTTATTTGGTCTAGATACAACCACTACGCGGGCTTGGCACTGTGAGATGAAACGCGCACCCTCCGTTTTATCGCCGCTGGGTTTACAATATGGTGCTCGTATACAGTAAATCTACTGTTAAGCATGTCTCTAACACAACGCTATAGTACCTAATCAGTATTTGCTGAGTAATGGTTAAGCAGTGCAGTTAATATTTACCTTCGTCTGGCGCAGTCAGTGTCGACATACTAGCCAGAACAAAACTTTGCTTAATTTGTTCTATACTTATATTGGGTTGTCGACTATTCTACGTAGGTACGGTACTTTATCAGCTCTCGGGCCTGAGGCACATAATTGGTATTCGCTAGCGTGTAGTACCTAGGTGTAGAGCATTCGTGTAAGCGTTCCCACTTACCACACTAGTGTAGATGCTCCGCAAGTTATCTAACCCACTACGTAGTGAGTGTACTAAGTAGTTGAGTAGATCTAACCTTCTCTGAAATCATCAGGGTGATATTGAATAGTGTACTTTAGGTATTTAGATATCTCGCACCTTTCTTCGACACCCTGGCACAACTGCAAAACTTACTATTAGAGCCTAAGATATTCACATCTCGTCGTGGTTGCCTCTTCCTCAATTCTCGAATTGAATAAGTGCATTGGTAGGTATCTTGCACCATAGAGCACATCACGTAGACAAACAGGCACATTATCAACGGGGAAAGTGTTTGAGACTTCAGACCTAGACAATTAATAGGATAATGTCCAGTCACTACTATATACACTCTACTACACATGTGTATGTCGGCTAGAAACTTATCTAGGTTAGGCCACGCATGCACCAATTCGCGTGGCGCTAATTCAATTTATTTACCACCAACTACTACTCCGTATAATATACACTTTGGTCTATACCATAGTGTACAGCATACCACTTGTTGTTATTTATGTGCTATCATTGTATTAAACTATCAAGGGTTGATTGATTGAGTTTATATATTCAGAATTGAGGTTCATAGCCTACGGTTATTACTCCTGTAGGTAGGCAGTTTGGCTCGGCTGGGACTTACTATCTACAACTTACTAGTATATCCATGTGTGTTGAAGCTATTGGCAATGGTCAGCTACCTGTCTAGGTAGGTCGCTCTGCCGAGACTAAGGGTAGGTAGGTAGGGATATATACCCGCGCTACTACAATAGCGGGGTGCCCGATCCAACGAATTCTGCCCTTGATCATGACTAAACGGACCCTGTAAAATAGGCGGTCCTGCCTGTGGGATCTTGGCCAGTACAGTACGTATGTATGTAGTACTCTGTACTCCGTACCTACCTACTCATTAAAAGGACTGACTTACGTAGTAGGTACCTTGGTTAGTCCATCCGCATACACTACCTATGTAGGTAGGTAGTGTGCTAGGTTAGGTAGAATAGAGATATACACTAAGAGTCAGGTATATCTGGTATATACGTGTGTACACTACCTACACACACACAATATATACCATGCCTACATCAACCTGCAGTCAACCCCGGCATGGTATTTGGAAGGAATTCACCATCACTCGGCCTCATTTTTATCAATTGGTTATCAGCCACCTGACGCGTGTATCCTAACTCTGTGAATAGGTAAATGATCAACTCAGACAACATACCTACGCCAAACCTCGTCGACGACTGGGTGGGTGATGAATCTTGGCTGAACTGAATGCGTGGCCACGCCATTGGCAGCAAAACGATGAGTCCAGTCAGCAGATTCAGATTCAGATAGTGCCCTGTTCCGTCCGTCTCTTTCAATCTGCACCCGCAGCCGCAGTCGCGGGGATCTGCGATAGGCACTGGGCACCTGGCACTTGGCATCTGGCATCTTCGTAATGCCGTCCTCATCGCTGTCCCATCTACTTCAGAGCAACAGGGCCGTTGAGCCTCCTATCCAAACAAGCGCTCAAGGCCACAGCCAGAATGCGCCCGGAAACGGCTTTCCCAATAATCAAGCGCCAACTCTCTCGGCTGCGATGCCACAAGTCCCACCTACATCACTGAATCCCGTGGGCGTTGCTCCCGGTGGAACCAGTCTCACCCATGGCTTCTCGGCGCTCACCCCAGCGAACCAGAGCCATCTGATGACATCGAGCCTCTATCAATGCGCCGACTGTAAGAAGCGGTATTCACGTCCCGAGCATCTGGCTCGCCACATCCAGACGCACACGCTTGGCAAGAGATTCTTGTGCCAAGTCTGCGGGAAAGCGTTTGCGCGTGCCGATCTTCTCAAACGGCACGCCGCGAACCACGAAAACGACGGGGACAGCACCAAGAAACGCAGACGGATAGATGCCTCGCCCGGTTCTGGTCGCGTCTCTCACGCATGTCGTCAGTGTGCCGCAGCTCGCGTCAAGTGCGAGGAAATCAAGCCCTGCCAGAGATGTCAAAAGAAGGGCTTCACTTGCGAATATGCCGCAAATGAAGCTGCATCTACCGCTGCGCTGCATCTGCTTCGTCCCTCGGCCGATGTTCAAAATAATTCCCATACACCAGGTACATCATCTAGCCCCTCCCAGCTTAGTCCGGCAGCAGTCCATGATCAAAGATCGATGCCTCATGAGACCGCGCTTCCCGTGGTCCACCAAGCACATGGCATCGTATCAAACGCGGATATTAAACATGAGCAAGGTCAATTACCGACACCGGATGCCATAATGGAGCCAGGTAGGTCTTAATTTTCCTCGACTCTGTCATTGTGCGTTGCTATCTTTATCTTCATGTTGTGAAACGAACAGGTGGAGGGCGATTTTCCGCATTACCTAACCAATGAATTATCTGCCCCCTTGTGAGAAGAATATTTCTCGAACGGTGGAATTGCATGTATATCGTGACACTGCGTAGCACATAAATCTATGAACCGCATATAGCTTGCTCATCTATCTAACTTGTTATAGGTCACTATACATACGACAATGCCTATGCGGCGAATAATGCGGCTGATTTGGCACATCAGCCATTCTCGGATTTCCTACGGGATGTACTTTACGCCCAGTCTTTAGATTCATCGCGCTTAGCCGAGGCCCAAGGTCTTGCTGTGCTGGACTTTTGTGATGACACCAATTATGAACTCAATGATATGGATTTTGGAATGCTAGGTAACTGGAACTTAGATGGAATGGGCGACCGCGCTGTAGTGACTCAGGCAGCGACTCCTCAGACTGATGACTCTACTGTGGACATGACACAGATGAGACGGAGACTGGTAAAGATCTGGACAGAGTCCCCATGGCGTTGGATCCCTGATAAACGGGACCACCGCTATGTTGAACACGGAAATCTTCCGCTTCCTTGTAGAGACTCGGCGAGCCAACAGTTTCAAGAGCGTCAAAGACAAGCAGACCGGGTTATTCAAGACAAGTTGGACCCGTCGACGCGTGACAAAATCCTAGCAGTGGTTCTTGGTGCATGTGGGACTGACGCGATAAGGATGCGAGTTGCCGCCTCATTTCCTTCCACCGAGATTATTGACACCCTGACGCACGTATTTCTAGCAGCACATCTTTGTTCTGTCTCTGGCTGGATACATTTTGGTTCACTGGTGCTGAACTCTCAATGGCCGGAGTGGTTGGTGACTGTGGTCGCTGCTGGCGCAATCATGACACCCGTTCCTACGCTAAGAAGGTTTGGGTTCGCTATACAAGAAGCAGTGCGTGAGTTACCTAACTACCCAACTCTCACGAGATGTTATTGCTAAGTTCAATCAGGTCTTGTTCTACCATTAAAAGTGAGTACCAGGAATTTGCCATTTTACGGATTACTCCTACTAATCGGTCTCTTAGTTCGAGGAAAATTATACAGGCATCACAAATCTTGGCCGAGTGCAAACTCTTGTTTTAGGACAAGACATCTCGCTTTGGAGCGGAAATAGACGAAAAATGGAAATAGCTGAGTGCCATCTGCTCATACCCATCACTGTAGGCTAGACGCAACGCTACATGGCGGATTTCAGCACTAACACGCTCATAGATGATGCGCTACAGAGGCAGGTTCCAGCGTTGCTCTTATCCTGCAATCGTAGTAAATGAGAGTGACCAAGGTCAGGCGCTGGAAGAAAAGTGGAAGTCATGGTATGAAGCAGAATCGTGGAAACGACTTGCTTTCCATTGCTATACACGAGACGCCCAAACATCGATGACTACGCTTGCAAGTCCGACGATGTCCTACGCAGAGCTAACACTTCCACTTCCCGAGTCGAAAGAATTATGGTTCGCCAAGACCGCCCTCGAGTGGAAGCAAGAATATCTAATGCGATCTGCTGGCCAGACTAAACGGCCACCATGCTTGGGAGATCTTTTGCGCGACGTCAATCTACTGGCGGCAAACAACCGGCGGCTGGACACTCAGTATGCTATATCAATCTACCTGTATGCTTTCTGGAACCTCATCTTCGAATGGCGACAATTGAGTGCTGTTCACCGGTCAAACCCATTTCAAAACAACTATCGCACTGGTCCGAATCTAATTCTCACCTCGCGCCATCAGGAGCTTTGCAAGGCGCTCTCTACTTTTCAACTAGTCACAGCCGACTGGCATGCTAGTTTCTCGGCTCAAGAAGCCCTGCTATTAAATTTGGTCCTGATGAATCTCCACGTATCCCTTGACGATCTCCAGCTATTCGCTGGGAAAGAGGGCGAGGATCAGGCGCGAAGAGTTTATCCGATACTCCAACAGTGGTCAGAGAACACCGAAGCCCGGCAAGCTTTGTGGCATGCGGCTCAAATCCTGCGGCAAGCGAAGATGTTTCCGCCTGGCCATCTCAAGCAGTTCTACGCTGTTGGCGTTCATCATGCCGCCTTGGCACTGTGGACCTATGTAGTTGTGACTAGAGCGACGAGGAATCAGTCGTTCATCAACACCTCGAACGAGGTGGTCTATATTGACGGCCTTGAGTCAACGGAAGTACAGCGCTTCATTGAGTTTGGACATGGTCGACCAACCATAAGGGGCGTAAGGCGCGACGATGGCCGCCAAGGCATCGAATCGGGGCTGGAAGACCCCCGGTCGTGCATGGAAATTGCGCAAGAAATTCTGCGCAACAACTTCAATACTGGTCAGGAAGTTTTACCGCCAATGGTAGAGAATCTCTGTCACCTAATCAAACAGTTAGGAGATGCAGCGTGGGCTGTGGGACTGGGATGATGTGCGGTAGCACAAAAAATAGAGCACTACGTATAGACTTGATTCTTCAAATTTTGCGTATATGTGCAATGCGGGAGATGAACCTGGCTATTGAAAATGATACTAAATTCGAAGCCACTTTGTCTAGATACACGATAAAATTGTTCATGACATGAGCCCTTTACGTACTCGTATCTCTTTGGTAAGGTAGAGTACATCAATCAATATGTCACCGCAACGTTACCCTTCTCAATGTATAGCTGTGATAATTTCACACAAACTTGATTCTAAGTGACGAGTTTCGGCGTCTTATGCAAAGCCTCCCACCTCCCTTCCACGTCTTCGTCTTTGTCGCTCACACCCCGGAATCCAAGCACCCAATGGCATCCTATATTTATCAATCGATCCCCGGCTTAAATTGTTTAGACACTACGGTGGTTGTCACAGTACCTGTTATACTGCATATGTACAGTATATGGACGGTTACGGCTATAACCACCGAGGCCAATATAGGTACATGCGAGTCCTGTGCCGTAGCTATACAGCATCTTCATCTTTGTCCTACGTTCTGCAACCCAGACTTGCATGACCGCCACATCTGACTTACATGCTATGCTAGGTATACTATTACAAGGACAGCCTGGTCGCATCACCAGACGCACAGTGTTTGACACTAAACCTGGGCAGGATCTCTGATCGTCATGATTGTCCTTATCCTCATGCCCCAGGCGTCTGGTTATTATGTCTATATACTTGCGCGAAGATCATACTAACGAAGCAAGGGATTTGTTTTATAGGTTTGACGGATCATTGAGGAGGTTATCTCTTGGGACTTCTATATATACTGTACCCACAAAGGCGTAAATTAAGGGAAGAGGTAAAAAGCTAACCTATACAATAATTCGATTAGTACTTCATTTAGAAGTCTCTATCAACATGCAGTTAGATCCCGGTAGCCGATCGTACGTTTGTATTTGCGTTGTTCCTATACACTACAGTCACTTCGAAACAATAGGAAACGAAACAAAGGGAATGCGTATTTGGATATCCTTGTTCTTAGTCGACGCGCCTTTGTTGACTCGGAACACTTGTATGATTTCTTTGAATCTTTAAACAGATTAGGTGTGAAAGAGAATATCGAGCCTTATATAGTAGCGCCGATGATACAATATGCAACATAATGAGTTGTTATAAAATTATACAATTCATTCAAACAGAGATAGTGCGGTCAGAAATCACGCCAGTCAAGGTAAATTACATCTCTACATTTCAAGATGAGTTCACCCCGTCACCCAGCTAAAAAGCGTGCAAATGAGGCCAAAAATGTACGTTTCAGGAGCGATGCATCAATCGAAGAGGTACATGTTATTAAATCTAAAGAGCCTGTCCAGGGACGACACCATCGCACACAAGAACGACGCCATGGTCAACAGGGTCACAGGTGTAGCACATACCTGGGAGACGCGCCAGTAAAAAGTATACTTGAAGGAAAGGGTAAAGACCCGGGAGTCGCGCGACCAAAAAAAGGTATACTTGGAGGAAAAGATAGAGACCCTGGTCAGACTATCCTACCCCCCCTATTCGACTGTAAGTCTCGCGAGGACGTCCTCAGTGTCCTCGATACAGGCAAAGGAACCATTACAGACACCTTTCAGGGTTATAACGCTCTTCAGTGGTATTGCGATGCGAAATCTAGCAGCCCGGGAATTCTCCGGGTCCTTATTGACAAGGGCATCGACATAAACGCCGTAGATCAGCGCAAGCATACCCATGGTTCATCCGTCATCCGACATACAGCCCTAGGGTTCGCATGCCGGAACGCCAATGTGAAAGCCGTCCACACCTTACTCCAACACGGCGCCAAACCGTGCGGCACCGTGCGATCAAAATTGCCCAAGGAAGATGCCCGGGGTAGAACCATGGTGTACCCGAGTCCTGTGCAAGAGCTCCTCTGCCAACCTATACATGGGCCGCGGCCGGGACAGTATCCGTGGGTATTCCGCCTAACCGACAGCGACGAAAAGGACGACCAATACCTAGACGACATCAACCCACAGAGACAGCCCTACTTCCGCAGCCACATCCGACCTAAAGAGAATGGCGTGTGCGAGGACTGCAGGGAAGATTTCCACGTGCTGGAGCCGTCGCCCGCGACGGAGAAAGAAAGAGAAGAGGCGCTCGGACACCGACGCTCACACTACCGCGAGCAGATCACCTTCCTGGGGAACAGACTCAAAGCGTGCCTCCAGCTGCTCATCAGCTACAACAACCCCAAGCCCCAGCCTTCGTTCTCCGCAAGCGACGACCCGACTCTGTGGTCGGGGATAGACTATCTCCTCGAGACGTTCTGGCGCTTCTTCTTCCCCTTCGCCGTCTGCGGGAAGATGTCGAAGTCCTTCCCCGACGCGGAATTCCCCGCGCCCAGGGGACAGCTGGCCATGGTCCTTTCCGACGCCGTCTTTGCGCCCTTCGGCGAGATCTGCGACATGTTGCTTGACTCGACGAGTTATGGGGATGAGAAGAAGGGAGCCGCGGCAAAGGGGGAGCGCGGCGTGAGTCGCCTTGTTTCGTTGATCGCTGCGCATCCTGAACGTTCCTCTTTTATGCAAGGTGAGTTCTTTGATGTTGACCCCAAGGGGAA
Organism: Xylaria sp. FL1042; assembly: GCA_022495085.1. Taxonomy (NCBI): domain Eukaryota; kingdom Fungi; phylum Ascomycota; class Sordariomycetes; order Xylariales; family Xylariaceae; genus Xylaria; species Xylaria sp. FL1042. The sequence goes on along the minus strand of MU380193.1, from coordinate 127,056 downwards.
ATTGCATGGTAAAAACGCTGGGAAGAAGCATTGACTCGCTGCGGTTTTTCTTTGGTACCATCGTACCACTACACTGCTTCAATAGTTTTCTAGCTCGGTAGTTTCTGACATGTCTTTGTCTTTCTCTAGTTTGATATAGCCACCTTAGCTGTAAGCTAAGTAAGTAATTAAAATATCTTCTCTTAAAAAGGTAAACATTTAGTGAAAACCACCAGTGAAACAAAGAGGCGCGCATATATAGCGATACGAGAGTCCGTTTTTAGTATTTCGTAACATCAAGTCTGTCACTAGATTTACAGCGACTATCTTAGTATATGTATATTCTTCTTACACAATAGTATTCTCATTTGTATATTTATTTCCAAGATAAGACCAACTATGTTACAAGTCTATATCCGCCGTTCAAGGCCTGCAAACCACAATTTAATAATCCTTGAAGCCCACTCTCTGTAGCAATGAAAAAACAAAGGCGGGAAAATAGCCCCAAACATATATATCCAAGAGAGTGAAGTAGACCTCGCTTTCGTGTATAGATTTACGTCTTGGCAGATGATTTGGAAGAAAAGACTAAGGGGTATAAAAGACCTCTGTAGCGCTCCTGCCCACGCGTCCTGCTATATCTCCTTAACGAAGCCAACCTCCACAACTCGATCCATCGCAAGCCTAAGATTCGCAATCTTGGCTCGCGTATTGTCGCGGATGAAGAGAAAGGTTTCGAGGATGAGGCGTCTGAAAAGCGAGGCACCGCCCTTGATCTTCATCTGTTCTTTACCCACAACATACGAGACCTTGGTAGCAAATGCGCGGTCTAGGCATGCAAGTTCCCGGCGCACCTTGGCATCGTCGAGCTCAGCTGGTCCGTTACGGCGCTGCTTTCCCTTCTCATTGTCCTCCGATGGCGGCGGGTTCTCACTTAGAGCTGTGCTACTGCCTTGAGATGCATCTCTAGTTTCCTCCGATGACGTTTTTTCGGTAGTTTCACCCAAGTCGGCTGCTCCGGCTTGGTGTACTACGAACTTACGGATCTGCTCGTAGATTAGAGCTGCCAGATCTGGTGTGATCACTTCGTCCATGAATCCGTGGCGGACGACAAGCCTATAACAGCCAGGTATAGCCCCTAGTCGAGATATTCTGTATCGTTCGCTCGATGGTACCGTGGGAGTTTCAACTGGGTGTAGGTGAAAGAACACCATGACCTCAGGAACTGCACCAAACTTCGTGACAAATTGTGTGAATCTGCGCAAGAGTAAGAGTCAGCATATCTTTTGCATAGTTGTCCGAGAATACGGCACATAGAAATCTCGCGTGTAGGGGATGGAGGTATCCTGAATACGTACACTGTCGGTGTAAGAACACCTGTCTTGTCGAAGTATATACCAAACCCACGGATCGGGGTAACCGAGCCACCTCCCCAGCGCGTTGCGAAGAACAATTTGTCATCGGCACCTTTCCTTATAAGCTCGTTAGGGCGGAATCGATCTTCTGCCTCGGCGCGCCACTGATTCTCCTTTCCGAAACGCCAGAGCAAGAAGATACTAGCCAGAATACCTGCGAGCGTGAGAGTGAACCAGGCGCCCTCGGGAACCTTGTTTAAAGCCGAGGTGAGATAAAGGCCGTCGTGAGTCGCGAAAAAGAGCCACGGGAGAAATACGTAGTACGGTGGTATGCGCCATACGATGAGAGCAACGAGGGTCACGAAACAAGTATCGAAAAATGTCACGAATATGACACATACACTGTTATGTATTAGTGAAGACCGAAGGAGTAAGGTTATTGGGAGGCCAAACGTACCCGTAAGCATTTCCCAAGCGTGTTGTATTGGAGTAAACAGCTGTGACAAGAACCGTCCCAACTAACAGAATCCAGTTAAGGAAAGGAACATAAAGCTGGCCATGGAATTTTGTGGAAGTGTGGACAATTTTCACTTGAGGGCAGTAAGACAACTTCATAAGCTGGCTCACAAGCTAAAGGGGGGTCAGTGGACAATATTATAAGGTAATCTGTAATAGAAGGTACTACTTACCTGGAAGCAGGCGGTGATCATAGCTTGAGAAGCGACAATAGAGGCGAGGACAGCAACAACCAGACTCGGATAGAGAAGTCCTGGCGGGACGGAATTGAAGAAAGGATTCGAGTAAGCTTCTGGGTGAGCACTTATAAATGCGGCCTGTCCTATGTAGGCAAGTAACAATGCAGGATAACAATAGCAGAGCCAGCTAATTTGAATTGCTCGCATGCTGAAGGCGCCAACTTGATGATGAAAAGTCAACATTCACTCCCGTCCCGTATAACAATACAAATAGGAGGGGTAAGACTTTGTAATACTTACGATCGGCGAATAAAGCTTCCACACCAGTGAACGATAGTAAGATTCCTCCAAGCATCTTCCAAGCTTCAGTCTTTCCTTGCATGAAGAAGTGTATAGCATAGTAAGGCGAGAATGCCTTCAGGACAGAGTGATCATAGTTGGCGAGGTTGTATATACCAAAAGAAGCATTAAACGCAAGCCAGACAATGATGATCGGCGCGAAGGTGCTGGCAAGTTTGGTAAGCCCCAAGGGTTGAAGCGCAAAGAGCAGAATCAATATGCCACTAGAGGTGCCAACTATTGTCGAGCTGGTGATATTTGGGCTCACAACTGAGAGTCCCTGAATAGCGCTGTGTGGAGGCCATAGTCAGTGATTGGTCATATTCAAGTCCATACCGGCTTTATGACTCGGGTAAACAGCTCATAGGCAAGGAAGGAATTGATATCCAGTAAACTAATTTCAAGAGTATATCAACTCACCCAAGTACAGATTGCGCTGGTGTCACTATAGGATCCAGGGTTAGCTGTCAGAATTCTGGGCATAGTCTTAAGATTTTTTTTTTTCCTTTTTTTTTTTTTTTTTTTTGAAAGCCTCAAACCCTTCAAACACATAGTTATAGTCTGAAAAAGAGCTGTCGTTTTATGCTCCGATCATGACTACAAGGAAATGACTTTGAACGACTTACAGATTCCGTCCGCGATAACCATGGAGACAGACAAGACACCAATCGTCTTCAGAAGACTACGAAGGAACTTGCTGCCCTCCATTCGTCTGCGTACCGCATGGTTACTAGGGCTTAGGTCCTGTGTCTCGTGGCGTTCCATCTTAACTAAAGCGACTTCTCGTGGATCTCGGTCTGTCAAGTTGGCCTAATGAATTCTGCTTTAGTACACATCGCAGGATCATGTATACACCGTAAATGAGAACTGCTGTAACGACTTACATAACGCGTGAGCAAAGAGTAGCAACTAAAGGTGCCGCCCTCGCCCTGGTTATCGGCGCGCAACACGATAAGTACATATTTAAATGTCACCATGATCGTCAGAGACCAAACTGGGTATTGCGTTAGCCATTGGTTATTACTTGGACTTTTTTTTTTTTTTTTTTTGGCTAGTCGGTGGGTGGTATAATGGCTAGAAGAGGGAGACAGGGGGGATACTGACTGATGACCGAGAGTACTTCAACGAGAGCATCGTATGATGGCTTATCGGCAAATGTACTCGAGAAAACATATAGTGGGCTGTAAATACAGTAAGATTAGAATGCCGTGACGGTAATCGTGGGGAAGGTAAAGTTGTCTTACCTGGTACCGATGTCACCGTAAATAGCACCGACAGACTGGTAAGCCAACCTTGATAGTAGGAAATTTGTTAGTATCAATCGAGTAACACCATCATCATATACATGGATATATATGTTGGCGATAGTCCGCATGAGAAGGGGTTACGCTACCAGAGCAACGTTGTCCCCTTGAATACCTGTTTCTTCTTTCCATCGGCGCGGAGCCAGTCGTCGTTCTCATCCTCGACGTCGCCGGCTTCTTCGCTTCGGCCGCCATGAATTGAGGCACTGCGGGTTCGCGACAAGCTTCGAGTGTTGTAGACTCCGCCGAGACTCTGCCGTTCGGACCTCTCCGGCTTGATTGGATGCAAATCATCGTCAATGGTGATGGTTGGATTGGCCATGACGTGTGTGATAGAATGAAACACACGTGGCAGGGTAAATAAAGTGCTTGATACAATAACCATACAATAACCAATACGTAAGATCGTCGCAGATATAGATTGTGTAGTATGAGGCTGAAATCCAAGCAACCAACCGTGCCGTTCCCGAGTCTTCGAGTCTCAAGAGAGGTCTAGGGGGTTGTATTTTCGCGTCGGGTTTTGAATAAAAGTTTGCTAAGAATTTATAACTCATATAATGATGAAAGGGACAGTGCCACTCCAGGACAAAGCCGTGTTCAGCTACCCAGTATCCCTCCACCCAGTCTCCTTAGTAAAGTGGCGGCCAGAGCTGACGGCATTATCGAAAGCCATGGCTGGGCCTGGTTCTGGCTTAAACTTATCTTTGTACGACAAGTCTATGATTGGATGGCCTGTCTACTTAGTAAAGTCTATTCCTTCTTGTTTTGCACGTGGTCTGCCTACCGGGAGTAGTTGGTGTCAATTTCTGCGGTATGTAGCGCGGTGTACATGTAGGTTACGTATGTGTATGGTGATCCATTCTTCTAGAAATTAGCCTTGTCGTTGTGATATTCTGATAACAACTTGATATCACTGAATCAGCTATAAGCTGGTAAGGCTGGAGCAGCTCCTACTTAGTGAGTGCCTACGTAGTACTCCGTAATACCTACTAAGTATGTAGTCTTAATTACTACCTTAGGTTAGTTTAGCTACGGTAGTCTGGGGACTAACATCGGTACTAAAAGCTTCTTAGTAGTTACCTAGTCCTTTTTTGTTACTGTTATGCATATAGAGAATCCCTACCCGCATAGAACTGCATCTTCCCCCCACAGAGAGAAGTGGAGAGAAGTCGTTGATTTCATAATTACACCACAGTTTTCCATGTGATGGTGGAGTGCTAGTTTCCGCCATAACTGAACAAGCTTTTGAATACTTACGCGGCAAGTACTAGGTAGTTCTTCCGTAAGTATACTAGTTGGGAGGCGAATACAGCCCCTTAGCCATGTCTCAGTACAGCAGTCGTTGCCTACAACTGTCGTGCCATGCGGGAAACAAAGGCGTTGATAGTCAGGGCGGCGAAGCAGAAAGAAGCAACCAATGTGTAGCATCTCCAAGATAGTCGTAAGGTCTGTTGGTGGTCAGCTGAGACAATGTCGCTGTGATGTCACGTCGCATGCAGTGTAGCATACTAAGTAAGACATCCTTAGCATTGCAGCATTCGCCCACTAAGAGCTCGCGCGGTTATCACCCCTTGGAGATTGGCAAGACTAATTATAGTTCATAAGCGAGGGAATTTTGTGTTAGTCTGAGTCTTTGAGGAGGGAGGAGGCCTCTCGGGGAAGACCAGCCGTTCTACACTAGGTAAGTCGGCAGCCTGCAGAGGCATTTACTACTACGTATATACGTACAAGGGTCAAGACAACATTGCGGCAGGCTGCATTCTCGGCAAATGCGCCGCAACGTAGTGTACTTATACACACCACTTGCCGCTAACTCTAGTGTTCTGTCACCTCTCGGGTATAGTCGGTATTATTCGCTAGATACTTATCCTACAAGGATCTTCGAGGGGGCTAGTTTCGAGTTAATGCGTTTCGCCATAAACTCAATTCGTTCTGGTGGCGACTTGGCCTTCAGTGTTAAGAGATCCTCCAACATATTATCGATTTGCCTTTTGATACGTACGAGATATTCATCACTTTTCTTGTAAAGGCGCCAAGAAGTTGTATATATATTTTCACTATTTTTGTCTTTCCATTTTTTCTACCCATGGCCCATTTCTAGATGATGCTGTCTAGTTTATTACAGACCCTAGAATTGCTCAATCCCCGCCCTGACATCGACATCTTCGTTTAAAGCCCATTGCCATTCGACTTATTCACCTTCTCTCCATCTTCCCGCGTGACATGGAAGCACCAGTTCAGCTCATCTTGGACCTTTCCAAGTTGGATAGCCCTGAGTCGAGTTAGAAGCCGCGTGCAAATGGGGCCAATGTCTTCTGCGTCCTGCGTATCTGGTGCGTAGGTAACCTTTTCAGACTCCTGGTCTGACGACAGCCTCTCGTGTTTTCCAATTGCAGAAGTAATAGATTTCGGCGATGTTGGGGGTTCGCGTCGAGTGATCGATCGAATTGGCACGAGAGCTGCAGCTGTGCCAGCTCCCATGACTTCCTTGAAGGTAGGAAGTTCCGCGTATCCTACTGATCTGCGTTCGACCTTCCAGCCGAAACTTTTCCCAATCTCTATTACGCTCTCAACCGTTACACTCATAATGACATTCTTGGAGTCAGGTACCACAAGTGTCACATCATCGCCGTCCACTCTGGCTCCAATGAATCCGCTCGTGCTGAATTCATCAATCTCGGAGCGCGTGGCGCTGTCGAGATGCAGCGTAATGCCGTATCCCTCGTTTCTTGCTTTGTCACTCCACCTCAATACCCTATAAAACACATTAGTATTAGTCCGCTAACCAAAGAGAAATGAAGGGGGAAAGGGAGATTAGAGTAAGAGGCGAGAAGGTTGATAGTCATAGAGGGTAAGCTTACGGGGCATAGTTGCCACCAATTTTGGCGCTTCCGGTGCCATTCGGTGCGGAACGGTCGAACTCGTCAAGTATTAGACACTTGACCAGTTGAGTACCATGGTAGACACCAGTGGGCATGACAAAGACGCAGAACATGTACTCCTCCGGCGGGCTCAGTCCCAGCTGGGCACTAGACCCGTAGATCTGCGGCCGGACGTACATGGCGGCGCCGGTCTCGTGAGGGGGGACGAATTCGGCGTTGAGGGAGACGGCAGCCTTGACGGCGTCGACGAACAGCTCCTCGGGCACGGGCGGACACGAGATGAACTCGGCAGAGCGCTGCATGCGGACCGCATTCCGGTCAGGGCGGAAGATCGTGATCCGGCCGTCGGGCGTGCGGAAGGCCTTCAGACCTTCGTAGGCCTGCTGCCCGTAGTTCAGAGCAGGCGCCATGCCGTGAATGCGGATGTACGGGTCCGTGACGAACTGGAGAGGCGACCACTTGCCCGTCTTGACCGAGTAGTGCGACTCGATGTGGCCATTCACTTCATCCTAGTCAGTATTTATTTACCACTCTATAGACCGACCGCCCAATACATGATGGCACTCACCTTCACGCACACGGAAACCAACATTGGCCCAGTCAATGGTGTCGACCGGCGGTGGAGGGAATGGAGATGCCATGGTTCAGTATTGGGTTAATTGAAACAATTGTCGGCTAGGTATAGAAGAAGTCGAAATGCTGTAGTTTTCCTGTGATAATTGGGCAGAGTGAGCTTAAGCCGCGAACGTTACTGGTAGCACAACGGGTTAAGATTAATGTCTGGTGAGGTTATACGACTTGTAGGTAGACGGTAATAATGGAATGTTTTAGCTCCGATGACGGAGTTCACGGTATTACGTATAATCCTCAAACTGATTTTTAGCGGGGGCAAGAGCGCGCCCTCCGCGCCTGGATCGCCAAGTTTTGAGGACCCCATTTATTGAGTGCCCTGGTAGCGAATAGGAGGAAATCTGGAGTAGTGGAGGGTAAGGTGAGTCCGCGTTGACAGCAGAATAGGGTAGCACCGGTGATCTTCGACCAAAGGCTCTTCGAATTATTATTCATACTATTTCCAACACCATTCGAAGCTTACAGTAGTCAATCACGAGCAATTACATAAAGAAATCACATATTGATGAGGTATAAATCCGACCCAGACTTAGATATCATATCTCGTAAACTACGCTTATACTAATGTTAACAATGATTCATACAGCACGCCGAACCTCCAGATACGTTCGGATAACCCTGAATCGGGGTATGTAGAGTGGGGACATATCCGTAGATGAGCAGCACGCGCGAGTTCGCTATCTCAGAAGCCTCAATCGTGGGGTATGGTCTGACTTTTCAGTTCCAAAGAGCACAATCTTAAGATATCTAAGCAGTACTGCAACTGCGAGAGCGAGAGCGAGAACGAGACCTCCGAGCCTGGCTCGAAAGGCTGTCGAGGATGTAGGTCCTGTATGCAGAACACCTGTCTTCCTAAGACAGGCTTGCAAGCTTCTGTAGAGTTACGAGAACGCCTAAACTATGTTAGATGTGCCTTGCACAGGAGAATAAGAGTATGACATACCGGTGACGGCCTGCGTCAGAGTTGTTTTTGCCTCGGTATTTCGGTTGCACAGGGTGACAGTGACAGCTTCTTTGACATCGCCGTCTTCCTGTAACTTGTTGGCCCATCGGAATACCTTTTCATCATCCCGACCGTCGCCCACAACCATGAGAAAATCGGGTTGGCCGCCATGAGCGTTGCTATCTCTGTTTTCCTTCAAGTGCTCATAAATGTGAGTGGCTGCGGTGTCTTTGGTCCAGTCGCGTGACTCAACCACTACACAATCCTCCAGCTGAGTGGCATGAACGTGCTGTTCCTCGCAAGACTCATTAATGTGTGCCGTCCAATCGCTTGCTTGTCTTTGTGCCATTGCGAAATCTTCGGCATTCCTGAAATGGAAAATCAGGGAACAACTCCGGTCTTCAATTTCTGACCCTGGCGTCCGCTCAAGATAATATTGAAGAATATTTCTGACGGATTGTTTCCATGACGCGACCTTCTTCCTATCTGCAAACTCAGTCCATGTACTCTTGGATGGATATTTAATGAAGCAACCATTCTCAGCCATTAAGCCGAGATTCGGCACCAATCGAAAAATACGATCGAGTTCATCAGTTCTTCGTGCAGACATGATGAATATGGTGTTCCGGTTGTCGTACACCAAGTCACTCAGTATAGAAAGTGTACGCTAACGTAAAATTAGCGGGGGAAACTGGGAAAAAGTACATGCTCAATACTTACATGCGGGTTAGAGGCAACCGAGTTCTTCATTGTCTCATGCGAGATGAGTGTCCCTTCATAGTCTAGAAGGAAAAGTCTTCTTTCGCATTGACGGTATTGTTTAGCTAACTGATTTAGATTCAGACGCGGTATTGAAATTTGATCGTGACGGTGCTGAACTTCGTAGCTATGGTCGAGTTGCGACAGAAAACCGGTGAACCAGTGGCTCCCAGTCTGCCGGCCTACCACATCGCGAATTGATGACCATCGCGATGCCTTTTCTTCACTAGACATCTCCACTGCTCGTTTGATAGCATCAGAGCACTGACGGTAGCTCCATGGGTTGACTGACAGTTCTTTGCCACCAAGAATTGATGATGTCCCGGTAAATTCCGAGAGAATGAGAGACCCATGCTTTTGATCACAATATGCTCCATCCTGGCATATAATAAATTCATGAGACGTCAAGTTCATCCCCTCCCGTTGACTGGTGATCATAAGAGCATCTGCAACCGTCAAAAGAGCGAGATACTGGGGATACGGGATGTCCTGCTTCAAATATACCACTGGCTGATATGCAAGATTTGCCCAAGCGGAGTTTATTCTGGCAACGATGTCCCCTACGGCTGCATCTAGACCGCTCTTTTCGCCCGTTGATAAGGCGACCTGGATCAGGACAATCTTGTCTCTCCAAGAAGGATTCTTGTTGAGAAATAGCTCAAATGCCAGCAGTTTCTGGCGTACACCCCGAACGAGGTCGAGCTTATCTCGTGCGACAATAATCTTCTTGTCCTTGTAGCGGTCCCTCATGATATTGACCCATTTCATTACTTCCGGATCTTGACGGTGGATGTTGAGACTGACTGGGTCGATGCCGATAGCGGTATTCATGACATCGACAAAGCGATCATCTAGTTGGATCCCTTCGCTCGTTGTCTCGCATGAGAGAAGTCTGCTGCAAGTCTGGAGGAAATGTCGCGTATACTCGGCGATTTGGAAACCGATGAGGTTCGCGCCTAGCATGCCTTCTAAAAGTTGCTTACGGACAGCTAGGCAGCGGAATACTTCGGAGGAAGGGAAGGCGACATGCAAAAACAACCCAATCTTGGCCTCTGGAAGCTTCTTACGGATCATACTTGGAAGCAAGAGTAGGTGGTAATCATGAACCCAGATGGTATCACCACGCTTCCAGTTCTTGACAATCTCATCCGCGAAAGCTTGGTTGAGGTTGACATAGAATTGCCAAGAATGATCCTCGTAGGCTTTACTCTTAGGGTTGTCGGGAATCTGGTAGTGGAAAACTGGCCATAGAATCTGCTTGCAAAAGTGTAGGTAGTGTCCGTCGAAGTCCTTGTCCGAACAGAACACGGGTAATATGTTAAACTCGGTCGCCAATCGGTCGTGGATATCCTGTTTCTGCTGCGTGCCTTCGAGCGCATCTGTGGGCATGCCTAAAGTTCCCACCCATGTGCAGTCGTCATTGCATCCATCCCTCGCCGCCGCTTCAGCTGCGTTACGGAGACCACCATTGCCATGGTCTGCGTTCACGACGCGCCAGTTCGCATTTGCAAATACTTTGTCATGACTGTCACTCCGTAAAATTCGAGGCTGGATAGCGCCTTGCCTTCCAAGCTCCTTTGCTTTCTCAAGGGTCTTCTCGTGCTCGAGAATTGAGGCTGGGGGGCCTGAATCTGCACGAGACATGGGCTGGAAAGTCCGGCCGCCCCATGACGGAGATTCCTTATCTGCTGGGGCCCTGAAATCCGCATCATTCGAGGCGTGCACAGGCAGCCCTTCTTCATTTACGAACAGACCATCATCAATTGCAGTCTCGTCCTCGGTAGGGGTGAGTGGAGGGGTGCTTGGAGGGTGAGGTGTGAAGAGACTTGGTCGAGTATCAATTGGAGGTCGTTTTGATGCACCAGCGTTGCTGGGTCGTAGAGCCTTTCTACTGCTTCTGCGAGGAGCATCTGGAAGGTCGAAATATATTGTTTTAGGGAGAAATCTGGTAGAGGATCCTTGGGTTAACTGGATGTTCTGTTGTCTTCAAATCTCACTTATAAGATATGCAGCAACCAGGGTCATGATTGGCTCACAGTGCAAGCTGACTAACACATGCGAGGTATTTCCAGGCTTGAAGACATGAATAAAAAAAGAGAAAAAAAAGAAAACGAGTAGCATAAAACTTACAGAGAAGCCAAGAAGACTGTCATGATGAACTACTGCTAATGCAGCGAGAGTCGTCTGGTAGTGTTCAAACTGTTATGAACGAACGAGAGACACAAGCTTCGAATAACAGGTGAGAGTTGCAATTTTGGAGGAAGCTTATTGACACAACTAGTTTCTTCAAACCATTGCAAGAAAATTTAAAACGGATCTCTGTTGATATAAAGGCAGGACGGCGGCGGCGCACGCGTTTAGGTAGAAATCCGATAGACAGGGTAAGCAAAAAAAAAATTGGCCAACATGATGTCAACGAGTGGACGATGAAGTAGACCCAAGTTCCAACTGTCCCATGCTTTAGGTACTAGGCGGGATAAAAGTAGCGTGTTGAAGGTCCACCTGCACCGAATCTTCCCGTAGCGGTAGGAAATGCCGAAGCTAGATCCCTAATTAAGTACCTCCTACATAGTAAGAGCGGACAGAGGGAGGCATAATTTGTAATGGGTACGTATTTGTGCGTTGTTTCAGTTCAACAGCGCTCTCTCTGTTCGCAGCTGTCTCCGGGGCGAATAAACGCTACAGCGAATAAACGTACGTACGTACGTGGGTGTTTGTACTAATGCGTCAAGTACCTACTAACCTCTACATGTAACCTACAGTACCTAGGTAGGTGCTAGGTTAGGTACCTACAGGTATTATTAGTACAACACTACCCCAGCCAGGGGTTGACAGTAAAGAATGCATGCACGTTGTTGATGGTAGCCACCGAGGGGCAACGATCGGCCCTAATGTTACCATTGTCTGCTTTAAAAAGGTCTACTCTACGTCATACATTGCCCAGATTAAATGTGAAAAACGTGGGAGCATCCAAAATAAGAGTTAACAGATAGATAGACACATAATTCTAATAATTCTAATAATTCTAACTTCGACTTAAACCAAGCTAAACTTAGCCGTATTATCATAAGATATAAGTCTCCTGGCTCATCCTTCGATAATTTCAAATGGTGCCAAAATAACTGAAGTTGCTCTTGAATAGAACAGCGTCTAGTTCGGCAACGGAGTTAAATTTGCGCTCCAATGAATGCGCGCCGGAGGGAAATGTCCATATTAGAGGGGAGGGATTCTTGATTGGGTACCCATGGATTTGATCCTTAATCTCACCTTTGCCGCTCTAGGAGGTTTTGCTCCTAAGTCAAAGAGTTTCAACATCCAGTCCCACGCATCATCTCTATCACCTTCTATAATGTACCTACTGTATATGCTGTCAGAGTGAAAGTATGGAGCCACATGGCAGTATCTTCATAGAATCAAGTCAATTATATTGCCATGACACAGTAACAGTTCTCAGATTCTAGGCACTTCTATTCCGGACCTTGTCGTCGCCATCTCTATGACTATCATGCTTGCAATTCGCCAGTAAGCGCGTCTATCAGCTAATGCCAAGACAAGATCGTGATGCATTGCAGCAATCAGCCTAGTAGTCTGCGAGCAGTTAAGCGACGAATTTATCGCTCTCTGCATAGCCATGGTGTCGCCGCTTTTACATAATCAGGAGAAGTTTTCCTCTACTTAGTTTGCTAATTCATCTTAGGAAAACAAGAGAGAGGGAGCGCCTCTTTGGGCACTAAGAAGAGCTGCCGAGGCTAGGAGGAACATTTCCAAGGTTGCATTCACTCAATGGGGACCTGAACCCCCTGCAAGCATGTATTCGGGGTATAAGATATAAACGTGAACATTGATGTCGTCTCCGGCGTTGGCTGCAATTAATGGGGAAATCCGGAGAATGCCAAAATGTCGCAAATGTCCTTCCCATCCGCCGCAATCGCCGCAATCAAGTTAATGCCGCCATATTCTAACAGCCTTATCTTTGCCACCGGATGCAACACAAGTCCCATCTGATGACCACGCAACGGCGTAGACCTCGTCTTCATGGCCAGGTAGGTCGGTTTTTAATTTGAAGGTCCGCATATCCCACGTTTTGACTGTCGTATCTCGGCTACCTTTGTAAGTAGTAGGGTCAGTAATTTGTCTTAGACGTGACGAAAGCCGCATTATCCGATATATATACTGTTATGGCAGGGGAGAATACCGGTCTGCACTACTTACATGACACTAATAGCCGCTATATCACATTGTCAGTATCGGAATACAGGGTTTTAAAGGTGAGATGACATACAGAATCCGCGCTGAACGCGATTTGAAATACGGGTGCAACCTATCATATAAAAATTAGTTAATTGGGCTCAACAATATTTTGACGGATCACCCATCCCTACTAGATGAATTTGATAACGAATGAGTAATGTCTAGTACGACTTACATGACCGCGGAGAGTAGCACAAAACTTTCCGTCTTTATCAAAAATTTTGATAGAGTTATCCCAGCTTGCCGTTGCTAATAACCGTTAGTCTTCTGCCACAACATGTCGCTTTATAAGTGCAAAGCTAAGATCGGAGGCAGAAAATGCCATGCGTACCTATTAATCTACCGTCAGGTGAGAAAGCCGTGGAGTTTACGGGCTTCGAATGACCCAGAAGCCTATTTATGGGTTTCGAACCTTGAGATTCCGGATCCCATATATAGACTACATAGAGAATTGGAGTTAATATTCGCGGTCTGGAAGGACGGTTTTTAAGTGGGACAGCCTCGGGCTGGGGCCACGACAATAGAGGAAAGAGAATGCTAACCTGTGCAATCATCACTTGCTGATACAAGCCTCTCTGCAACTTTGCCGTTATGCATAGCAGCCTTCTCAAATAACGCTTTGGCCATTGCCTTCTTCTCTTCTATGGATGACGGAACGACCTTTGTGTGGTCGTAGTATGCCGTCCTCAAGACGCTGTCCGTTGAGAGAGCAACTGTAAGGGCATGTCAAAGATGAAATCTCTCGGAGACACAAAAGACACTTACTGTGGTTGACCCAGTGAGCATGTGAGCTTAATGAGTGCCGAAGAGTACCGTCTGAGGCGTTCCAGACCTTTATTTGCCGATCTTGACTGGCAGAGTAGATGTGATCCAGCCCGCCCCATCGCACCATGGTCACAGCAGACTATACTAGTTAGAATTTTCGCATGTCCATTATAAGTAAAGAAAGCACAAACCTTATGTCCGGACAAAACATGATGTGTCACGCCAGAAGTTATATATATCCGAATTGTAGCATCTTTACTGTAAGAAATAGTATCAGTATCTACTATCCTGTTGTCTATCTGTGACCTAAGAATTGCTCACCTGGAACTTGCAAGCCGTGGGCCATCATCCCGCCATAGGTGAAATGGTTGCCATGCGATGCTGGTAATCCATTTACTATGACCACTATGAAAGTGCATTAGTGATTGGGTTCCTATTCCAGGGGCGAAGGGGCCCATAGTATGGAAATACGGGTGAAAGAGGAATGCGATGAGCTATAAAATGGTTGTAGGGGTGGCTCACGTAAAAGGTTTCCCAATTTGCTTCCCTGTATCTGGGTCCCAGAGTCGGACCATCTATAGTATATGAGTTAGCCATCTGATGATAGTAGTGAGAAAGGTGTTGAATAACCTTATCCATACTTCCAGTTGCCAGATACGCCCCAGAAGGATCGAAGGAGCAAACTAGAACCCAACCTAAATGTTGTAAGGTATGTTTAGGTGTACCGCTCTCTGTATTCCAGACTGGAAGGGAGGTCAGAACTCATATCTCATCATAGCGAGTATGCCAAGATTCCTACTTCTCGCTGTGGAATCTCCTGACCCAGTCGCGAGTATTGCGCCTGTCTTGGGAGAAAACTGGGCTGTGAGGATCGGTTGACCATGTCCGGGGATTCTGTGTTACTTGGTCAATGACCACTATATTGTTGAATAATACGTTTACGAGGGCTATCAGGAGCCTCGCAGTAACGGAATATATCTTCCATGGAACTAACCTATGGGCCATACGTGTTGCTGCTTGGACTACAAAATCAAAGTTAGAACTCTTCCTAGATATCATACTATGTGGTGCGGGAGTATATGGCACCAGCTTGCACCAGCTTGCACCCACCTTTGAAGACAGATTGTGGTTCTGCTGTAAGAGAAAGTGTTGTTTCGAAGGGGTTTTCGATGCCATGTTTTCGAAGCACCTCGAGAAACTCGGCAGGGGTAGGATAAGAATCTATTACAGTATTGGAGTTCGGAATCTGTATACGAAATCGGTACGGGGTGAAATCTTCCCGGTCCTTGAATTGACAGATAGATGTCAGCACTCGACGTTCCTCGGGAGTCACAGACCTCTTTCCCACATACCCTTTGAAGCAGAGTATTTAATAAAGAAGAAACGTTTCTTTCCGTGGCATCGGCCAGGGGGATTTCGACAGTCTCGGCCAGCTCCTTGCCCTCATTGTCGACAAAGCGTGCTCTGATAGAGCCGGCAATCGTGGTAGCTGCGACATCTTGCTGGATTTTTGAGCGTTCCAAAACCTCGCGCTTCTGTCGCTTCGAAGGCGGCGGGGCGACTGTAGCCATATTATCAAAGATGCCGAGTCGACCAGCTCTTTTCGCAATCTATCCCACGTCGACCTTAGATGTGAGTCGCGGGGTGACATATGATAATTGCGATTCAAAAAAGTTACGCCCCACACTAGCTTATCTTATCGATTGGCACTTCTGAGAGAACCTTGATGGCTTTCCTAGGTAACCTAGACTAGCTAAAACTGTAGGTACCTGTTGCAACTCGTTAGCGTTATTCAACGTGAGGCCGAGACTGCCTTTTCGCGATGCAACTATGTTATCATGGACAGCTCTTGCTTTCTCCAAAGTCTTTATTGATTTATTGATTTTCCCAATGTAAAATTCAAACTATAAAGTACCAAATATCTAACACTAGACCTATGTAGGTCCTCCTAACTCATCTGTATTTCAAGACTTAGTGCTTGTAGTTGCATCCCTCGCAAATCCTCAGTCTGCCTCCCTACATGGTAATAAGTAATGGAACTCAACCGTCTTGACTATCAACACGTTTCAAAGCCACTGTGAAAGATGTCGCATCCTAGTAGAATCTCGCCATCTCCCACTTCACCTTCTTCGGCTCGTACGCTCGCGGCCCCTCCAAGGCCTTCGACAAGTGTCAGCCGACAATCCTATTCTTACAACACAGCTCGGTCCATCACCAGCTCATCCCGCCCCTCTGGGCTACGCCGTCAGAATAGTACAGCGCCTGGGCGCAAGTCTATCTGGGGATCCGACTCTCACGTTGTCATATGTGCTATCACCGAAGCGCGGGGCGTATCTCCGTCTGTTGGTCTCTCTTTCATAAACATCACAACGAATGAAGCTGTCTTGAGTCAGATCTGCGACACGCAATTCTACGTCCGGACTATACACAAGCTCCAGATGTACGAGCCATCTACTATTCTGATGGTGAACACGGCGCTACCTCCAAACCCGAAATCCAATCTTTTTTCTATCATTGAAGTAGAACTCCCTGCCACTACAATTGAGCCGCTGGACCGTAAGTATTGGTCTGAACATGTTGGGCTGGAGTTCATCCAGAGTTTGGCATTTCGAGATGATCTCGAAGCAATAAAGGTGGCAATCGGCGGCAATTTCTACGCCACATGCTCCTTCGCCGCCGTGAGAAATTCAAATCTTCTATTCCTTTTCAAATATCTTACTGCGTATAGGCTGTCAAGTACATAGAACTATCTTGCCGCGTGTCAATTGCGTCTCATTCCTTACGGATCCGATATCAGCCTTCAGAAAACACAATGATGATCGATCTATCGACTATTCATTCCTTGGAGTTGATCCAGAATCTGCACGAGCCGAGGTCAAAGGACTGTTTGTTCGGCCTTTTGAACCAATGCTTGACCCCAATGGGGTCTAGAATGTTGCGCAGCAATATAATACAACCTTCAAGTCAGGTTGAAAGAACTCTCATTCCCCGATATGACGCACTTGAAGAGCTTACCATGAAGGAAGATATGTTCTTTGAGATACGCAAAGGTGTGGTACACCCATCTGGGGAAATACCGTACGCTAATTCAATCTAGCTCTTAAAGAGTTCACTGATGTTGAGAAGCTTCTAACAAGTGTATGCTCCCTCGCCCTTTGATATTGACAACAAAGTTAACCTGAAAAGCTTGTCATTATCCCCCAGCAATCCTCAATATCTGCAACAGAGTTTGCAATAGATCTAGTTCTGAGAGTAAAGGCATTTGTCATTGCTGTCCCCCAATTGCGCGAGGCTCTGGTAGCTGCGCGAACAGACCTCTTGAAGCGGATATATGGGCTATGCCAAAAGAGAGTGACTCAACAAGTGATGAGCATCATCACAGAGACGATCAACGACGACGTCACTGCGATGAAAGCACCGATCGATATGCGAAACCAGAGGATATATGCTGTAAAGGCTAGTATCGGTTTAAAGCATTGATAGTCATCCTCTGATATTTTTATAGTCCGGTGTCCATGGTCTCTTGGACATTGCGCGACAGACTTACAAGGAGGCAACGGAAGACGTATATCGACACGTTGATGAACTCGGCAGTAAGATCTCTATCTATCTCTTGAGTAGAGGGATCTAATAGTGAGACCAGAAGAACACGAACTCGCGGTTGAGGTGAAGTTCGATAACCGTCGCAAGTTCTGGTTGCGACTGGAGCAGATTGAGTTCGAAGATCGGCAAGTTCCTGACGTCTTTATCAACCAAATAATCAGGAGCCGGTGGATCGAGTGCCAAACATTGATATTGGTTCAGTTAAACAACCGCATCACTGATTCTCACAACGAAACCGTAATGTTAAGCGAGAAGATTATCCAGCAACTTCTCGATAATATTCGAGAGCATGTCCCAGAGCTTTTCCGTGTATGCGAAGGAATCGCCCTCCTGGATATGGTAACGTCATTTGCCCATTCAGCAACTACAAGGGACTATGTGCGACCTGAAATCGGCGACACACTAGCCTTGAAAAGCGCACGGAATCCGATATGCGAACGTGTAAGTCTTCACCAACGTAATTTCACCTTGCACGAATTAATATAATTCAGGTGAATCCCGAGCGTTTTATTCCAAACGATGCCTATGCGAACGAGCAGCATCGATTTCAGATCATCTCTGGCTGTAACATGAGTGGTAAAAGCACTTATATCAGAATGGTCGCACTCATGCAAGTCATGACTCAAATTGGCTCTTTTGTTCCAGCCCAATATGCGGCTTTTCCAATTTTCCAGCAGCTCTTCGTACGATTGTCTACTGATGATAATATTGAGGCGAACATGTCAACATTCTCGCTCGAAATGAGAGAAATGGCTTTCATCTTAAGGTAGGAGACATCCCTTGCAACTATGACTGCTTGAAATTGTCTAACTATTCTTTTGAGGAATATAAATAACAAGAGCCTTACGATTATTGATGAGCTGGGTCGGGGAACTAGCTCGAGAGATGGTCTAGCGATTGCTCTTGCTATATCTGAAGCTCTCATCCAAAGTGGTTCCATGGTGTGGTTCGCAACTCATTTCCAAGAACTTAGTAAGTACTGACTGATATTGTCTCTGACCATTAAGCTCACCGTGCCCAATAGCAAAAATACTTAGGAGTCGGCCAGGTGTGCTGAATCTACACCTTGAAACAGATATCTCTCATTCATCCGAAGATCAGCTCCGGATGACTATGTTATACAAGATCAAGTCAGGTTCGTTCCAAGAGAAGAGTTACGGCCTAAATCTTGCGCGAGCGATGGGATTCCCCGAAAGCTATATCGAAGTTGCGCAAAAGGTATCGCAGACGTTGATCGAATCTATGGAACGACGGAAAGATGCATCCGAGTCGAGAAAACTCATTCGCCAGCGAAAAGTGATCCTTAGCCTGGACTCAATGTTGAAGCAACTAATGGAATCCGAAATGGACGATGCGGCACTGGGAAGTTATCTCAGACACCTACAAGATGAATTTGTTCTACAAATGGATGGCACGAGCGTAGAAGGGGAGCCCAAAAGTCAGAACTCGGTTCCAGGTTGAGATCTGTGGAGGAGTCGCTCAAGCATGCAAGGGTAAGGTTAGAGGCTATAGGAGGCCCGTCTTGTTATTGATAGCTTCTTATAACTTGATAGCTATCTATGTTGTAGAAATGAGTCAAAATGATAATTAATTAATATGGCCAAGTCTTTCACTTTACGCCCTCCCCCACCCTTTTTTCACGAACGCCTGGTGCTGGTCCTCCTATACCGACCTAGATACCTTTTCGCAACGCTCATATTTGAACTTCGTAGAGATGATTTTCTTTAATCATAGCCGAATCCTATTTCGGTTAGCTCTCATGCTAGTGTTTCCTTCTTGGTCTTCTCTCTAAGGAGCAGATATATCAAAGGGGTAACTTACTAGCATACCCTCCCATCCTAACCACGCCAACCAAGATGCGATCCTGGCCAGGCCGCCACGCCATATATCGAGTTTTGGCTTTGGCTTCAGCAAATCGTCGGCGACCTGTCTCGCAAAGTCATCGGCGTCAACCCACTGCGCATTCTTCAGAAACTCGCGCCCTTCGATGCGGCTCGCGAGGGGCTGATAGAAACTCCCCTCCGGGACCTTGGTCGGGGCGTTCTCGAACAATTTCGTGCGCACGCTGCCCGTCATCAGCGTGACGCACTGGATGCCCAGCGGGGCGAGCTCGACGCGCAGCGTCCGCGCGGCTGCGTGGACGGCGGCCTTGGACGCGTTGTACGCGACTTGGTACGGCGGTGAGAAGACCTCGTTGACGCTGCCCAGCATGACGACGATGGCCTTCCCCTTGCCGTCTCTCTTGGTCTCTGGAGGAGAGGCTCCTCCGCCGTCTTCCTGTCCACCCCTCTGATGCATCAGGAGCGGCACGAAGGCCTGTGTCACCGCCAGCGAGCCGATGACGTTCGTGTCGAAGACCCTCTTCAGATCCGACGGCTTGGTGTCGGTGAACGGCATGACGTGGTTCACGCCGGCGTTGTTGATTAGGAAATCCAGCCGCTTCCTGGGTCCCTGGCTGGTATTGGATCTGTCTTTGTCCTTGCCATTATCGTTAGTATTGTTGTTGCTGTTGCTGAGCTTCTCCTGGACTATGGCTACGGCCTGCTCAATCGATGCGTCGGACGCCACGTCTAACGCTAACGTCTCGATGCCGAGCGCTGCGAGACCCGCCATCTTGGCCGGGTCGCGCGCCGTGGCGAAGACACGAAGGCCGCGGAGCTGGAACTCGGCCGCCAGCGCGGCGCCGATACCCCCGTCGCTACATCCTGTTATAAGCACCGTCTTCTGGGACATCTGAGAATCAGGCATCTAGAGTGTTTTTATTTTTTTTTGGCAGGTATGCAAATCAACAATGAGGGGTTCAAAATACACACACCAAAAAAAAAAAAAACTACTTCGTAGGATTCGGGATGCCCATGTACGCACATTTCAGATGCCGATGTGATATGCTATGTACGTATATAAAAGATCTACTTACACTAACCTAAGCATGATAATTCGCGGAACATGCCGTGAATTTAGCTCGGCCTTAAAGCGAACCCCTGCTGTTGACGTGTGGTTCATTTAAGGTAGTTTCCCAATGAGCCAATGCCAAGGGAGGATTCAATGTGCTGAAGAAGGTGACTGAACTGGCCAGGGGTTTTTTTTTTCGCCAACCGATCTTACCAGCGCTAACTAGTTTGGCCATCGGATCTCTTTGCCAAAACCCATTATAGGCATGAGAAGCGACACTCGCGGGATGCTCGGATTTCATGTTACCTCCACCCCTTTCGCGTAACTCAGCACGGCCGGAGCCGATTCGAGGTTTAACTGTTCGAGCATAGCCACTTTTTGGCGGTTTCATGCCTTACTACGACTACTACCACAGACGGGCAGATTATACGTAGTAGGTTATATGTAGTGGACGTATAAATGTTTCTTGTAAATTTAGCAGTCGCCCGGGTATGCCACATCGTTCTATATGCGCCAGAAATCTATTTATTACGGTTTTGCCACGGAGATGGAACCGAACCGAACCCCAGGTGCTGACGAACGCACCCCATCTGCCCCGGTCGAGAAAGCGCTGTCAGCCGCTGTGATCTTGGGAGTCTGCATATCCTCGACGAAGACACTGATTTCAGAGGCCGCAGCTGTAACCCTGACATGATATTCCGTGCTAGTTGCAATAGCCGCGTCACCGTGACTCATAATGGACGATGCGCCGTTGACCACCTTCTCTAGTGTTACGCTTCCTAAACCGGATATCTTCGCATAATAGCCGTTTAGTTGCGCAAGATCGTCTGATACGTTGGCTGCGCGGAACAAGAGCCCTGCATCGACGCTTGAGTCGGGAATCGAGATGGTGGCATCATAGACCAAGTCGCCAAAGTTTGTATCAAGCATCGCAGCAGCGGCTCCCGAGCTCGTGAGCCGTTGATCAACGACAGACCACCCGTCACCGTACTGTTTCCAACCCACGGACTGTCCGTCAGCGAAGTTATCCTTAACAAGCATCGTGATAGGAACGATGGTGCCGTCTTCGTTGAAGTACATGCGATCGTATGCTAACACACGGTGGTTGCCGTCCGTCTCGCTAAGCGGTCGGCGATGATAGACGATGTACCAAATATCCGTGTTGGGTATGTTAATGACAGCGTTATGGCCGCTACCCTTGGCCACTTCTGAGTCTTGTTGCAGAATCTTCGCCAATTTGTTGAACGGCCCCATGACGGAGTCAGATATGGCGTAGGAGACGCTGTAGTCCGGCCCGGTCCAGCCGCCTTCTGACCACATCAAATAGTACTTCCCATTACGCTTAATCATCTGGCTCCCTTCGACGTAGCCCTCAGGTGTGATTTCTTTAAACGAAGTTCCATCATCGAACTGCCCGATAGAGATCATGTCGTCGTTTACCTTGGCGATGTTGCAGTGAGAGTGACCACCGTAGAAGATGTAAGCTTGCCCATCGTCGTCGATGAACACATCCTGGTCGATGGGTTGCGCGCCGTTATGATACTCGCCGATAAGCGGCTTGCCGATGGCGTCCACGTAAGGGCCCTCGGGTTTGTCCGCTACAGCGACTCCTATGCCGCCAATAACGCCCTCCTCCGGTTCGCCTTCCTGAATATCGTTTGCACCGAAATATAAGTAGTATTTCCCATTCCGGGATATCGGCGCAGGTGCCCAGACAGCCCGGATCGCCCACTTGACGTCCGCTACAGTTAAAATGTTCGCATGCTTTTCCCAATGTATCAGGTCGACGCTAGAGAAGGCGTCGAGATATGTCTGCTCGTCATATGCATAAGATGACGTAGGAAATACCCAGTACTTTCCCTCGTAGAACTCAGTATCAGGATCTGCATACCACCCGTCTACAAAGGGGTTACCGGACTCAGAGGTAGAATAATCGAGACTGGCCTGGCGCATGAATGGTAGTGCCCGTGCCATGGTCGTGAGGACGAGACCAACGGAAGAATGTAAGAGAAACCGTGCCATTTCAAAGGTCTTTATTGGTTTCTGGGCGGCGGGATAGTTCCCAGTTAAGTTGCCGTCCACTGCACCTGTAGGAAGCGGAGAGCTGCCGGGTAAAAGCCAGCAGAGGAAGAGGCGGACGTCGAAGAAATATGTGCCCAAGACAATAATAAGACATATAGGCAGAGCTATATAATAGAGGCCAGACAGCCGCCGGCGCCTCCCAGCAAAGAGGGCGGCCATCGTCCACTGCCCTCCTGCCCGTCCGAGCGGGCGCGTGCCCCTCTCATCCATCTTGGTGCTCCTCTTCATGGCCGGCGATGATCCCGGGCGGTGGTCACTCGACCTAATCGCAAGCTTCGGTGACATGCCGGCTGCTTGCACTGCTGCCCATCCGAATGACCACCAGCGTTTTCCAAGATACCACCCCTGGTAGTAACATCGTCGGTGGGTCTGTCTGGCCGCGAGGTTGGTTCTGTTTACCTAGATAAGGTTGGTTGTAAGGCGGGGAAGCCTGTAGATTACTTGGCACTTAGTTAAGTTGAGGGCCAAACCCTTCCTAAAGCGGACTAAATCTATCTTAACATCTACTTCCACCCACGGTTATCACATGAAATGAGATCTGATACATAGCATTCCTGACAAAATTGATATCCTACCCTCCTCGTTTATAAGAGAGATAAAGGTTTTATTGGAACACATGTTTATGTATGAGCCTCCCATAGATTGCTATCTCTCTATCCATTGGCATTGAGCAAGTTGTGCTTTATCGCACACCAATTAACATCGCCATGGTCTCCTCTCCCACAACACCCCGCCAGTTGAGACAACTATTCTGCATTTAGAAGAGTTGCTAAATGTCTGGGCATTTAAAGTTTCTTACAAGACCTTCTAGAATCGGGAAAGCTAGATTCTGCTGCGATGTCCTATCTCGGGCGGCCATACTTATACACTTACGTTATTTGGTAGCTAGTTGAATGTAACTTTCTATTGGATGTAGTATAGTTCGTTTTTCTGAACTCTGCATCTTTCTGTATTCGTCCAACAGTTACTAGTATGGAGCAAAGTGAAGTTGAGGTTAGCATTAAGCGCATTGATTCCCAACTCGATGACGCAGTTCGACCACTTCATTGCTTCCTCACTTGGTCTTCGATTATGCTGTGACTGAGTAATGGTTAGAGCCTAGTAATATAGTATTAATGTTAGCTTGACGATATCTATGCTACCTACTTAAGTTAAAATGGACTAGGGAATCGCGTGCAAGCTATCAAAGCATAGAGGCAAGCTAAACGGGAATAAACCCATGGGGCCTGTAGTTGATCCCTAACAAGAACAAAAGCAGTGTTTAGCGCTTAGACTTTTGAATTGAGGTCAATCCAGGGTGTGATATAGTATTAACTGTGTTTATATAAATGTAGGCAGAGGACGCTCGGCACTTGTGTAGCTAAATACATCTTGGCGAGAGCTAAGGAACTTTTAAGCACCTGTACCCCTTCACAATGGATGGGAAAATAAAATTATCGAAAGATATCTGAGAAGAGCTGAATATACAATTATTTGAACTTTCTGTATGTATTGATAAACAGCTCTCAGTGTTTGCTAGATGGCTGCGTCAGCGTTGTCGTGGCTTACAAGTTAGTAAACTAAATGCAAATTGAGCAATTGTAAGTGCTTTAGATATTAATAGAACTTCAACTTATATGCTGCAAATGAGGCGACTGTGCTTGGGTAACAAGTTTCGTCATCCAAAGCGAGGTACAACATACAGGAGACCTCCTAAAGAGGCATCTCGGGACTATCGTTCCGCATCAGTAACAAAAACTCCGCGCGTGTTTCGCATCAACTGCAATCCTTCAATTGAACATGAAGTCTAAAACTTCGCGTGAGGCAATTGCCTATGGACTAAAGCAAAGCTAGTTAAACTGCCCAAGTGTTCGTCTAAGCGCCGAAATGGGTTGATAAGCCTTAGGTAGTCTCTCGCGATGATGCTCCAGCGCCCTGGCACACGCCGTGCCATGGCGCTTGTCATATGCGTCACAACCCTGTTCGTCATCTGGCATAACCAAATACTCAACCCATTATCATTATCTCAGACACATAGACCAACAACAGAAACTCACACTCACACTTACACCCACGCAGCAACTTCACAACCCAACGTATCCCCCAATGACACACCACAAACAAACCTATCATCTGCCCGCGCGCCCTTCGTCGCCTGGCCACTGCGTCGCCTCTGCACAGAGCAAGCAGCCTCGCAAACACTAGTCCCAGGCCTCGTATTCCTATGCGACAACAACAGCGGCGGACCAGGCAACATCCGGAACTACATCCTAACCTGCCTCCGCTACGCCATCGAAGCCGGCGCAACGGGACTTCAAATCCCCCAGATCCGGACGCGCTCGACAAGCGACAAAGCAGACCTATTCAAAGAACACCAGCCCTTCTCCTACATGTTCTCGGAGACGCATTTCCGGTCCGCCATGGGAGAAGCATGTCCGCACATCACCCTCTTCCCCGCGGAAGCGGGCCTAGAGGGCATCCCCGGCGTAGCGGCCAAGGCAGCCCGCGAGAAGCTCCCGGCCGAGCGCATGGTGCGGCGGGTCACGCCGAAAGAATACGGCGGCACGCGAGGCGGGTGCGACGCGCGCGATCCGAACCGACACACGGACCGCTTCGGGGATACCTTCCGGGAGCACATGCGCGCGCTCGTGGCGGATCTGGGACTGCGCCCCACGACCTGGGAGAACCCTACACTCGTGCGGTTGTCGTGGGGCGTGCTCTGGGACTGGCCCGTCATGCGCGACGGGCCGGAGTTCGCGGCCACCTTTGGCGGACTCTTGCGGATCCGAGAGGATATTCTTGAGCTCGCCGATCGGGCCGTGCAGTCGATGAGAGAGCTTGCTGCGTCGGTGGCGGAGAGCAGGGGCAGAGGCGGTGAATCCAAGAAAGCTGGTCGGGAAGGTGTATTTCTAGGTGTTCATCTCCGGACGGAGGAAGATGCGTTGTCCCAGTGGCCGACATACGAGAATCAAAGCAATGGGTATATTCACGAGGCAGAGAAGCAGGGCTTTAGGGGTGGAGTGGCGTACCTGGCGTCCGGGAGCGAAAAGGAGACGCAAAGATTTGGCAACGACGCACGAGTGAGATTGGACTTGGAAGTCAGGTCTAAATATGATTTGGTACGGGGTCAGGAGTTGGAGAAATTGAAATCACTAAGCTGGGACCAGCAGGCCCTCGTTGATTTTGCAGTGTTGCTGGAATCGGACTACTTTGTCGGTGTGAGCCCTAGCAGTTTCAGTATCAATGTGGCACTTAAGAGACATCTTCACAAAGAAGGCTTGTACACCCGCCACTGGAAGGTTGGAACTAGCGACAAGAGAAGTTGGTTGGTAGGACGGTACTCGTCATATTGGGATGACTGGCTTTTCATGTTTGACGGCATGTGGCCGTAAACGATAAGTACTTGTACAACACCAACCTATGTATATATTGAATACGATACCCAACTTGGTTATGATACGGTAATTTCGGTTTGATTTATAATAATAAAGGGTTACCTGAGCTATCGTGAGCTACGGGTCTGCCCAAGTATTGTAGGGGTATTGAAGGGTATCCTATAATGATATATATATACAGAACAGTCTGTACCAGTACATTTATCAAACGTTATTATCGCCACTCTCGCGCCACACACGCGTATCACTTAGGCTGAGCGAGCTTGTTGTGCTCACAGTGTTGCGTTGTTCGGGCTGATCGTCATAGTCGCTACTATGGTAGTCGCTGGCGGGTTCTGCAGGAGACAGAGGCGGCGGAGGGTCTTGGTAAATCCAGGGTTGCTCTAGTGGAACAATGAGAGAGGGGTTGATAAATGACATCCCTTTCTCTCTGTCTTCGTCAATTGTACTCATTCGCCGAGCGAGCCGCATTTGCTGCTCTTCATCCCGATCAGGGTTACTCCGGTTCCCAGGGTCTGAATCACGTTTGATGCTTCGGAGAGCAATGAATTTGGTGAGAGGAACGAACTGCTGATGGAAGTAGTAGTTGTACCAAAGCGTCAGAACTACCAATGGGGCGATGAATGCCGCCTCGAAGAACGCCTTGCGCAGTACTAGAATAGCAAGCATGACGACTTGAAACGATACAAGACCAAGGATGATGCGCCTGCAGATCATTGGCCATGCCCTGCCTGTGGCGTGCTGCGGTTGGTCCATGGAGTATAGAAGTTGATACTTGTAAACAAAGTATCCAAGCCCAAAGTAACAGATACCTAAGAGTAGCACTAGCTCAGAACCGGGAAGAACGCTGTAGACAAGGCAGAGAATGAAGACAAGCAAAGCGGTGGGTAGGTAAAAGCCATAATTGAATAGGGTGGGTTGGACAAGTTCGGCGAAATCACGAGGGGTTTTGGCACCCATACGATAGAACGGGTACAGCATGACGCTGCCAAATTGGAGAAGCTTGAATGGAAATAGTCCAAATCCTTGAAGCATGATGAAATTTAGGTAGAAGTTGCTGAGGTTTTGAATGGATAGAGCAATTTTCTCCGCAATTCTATTCGTGTCGCTGAGAGACTCCCTGATAATTTTCCAGAACTCTGCAAGGGCAGCAGAGCCGGATACCGCATAGACGACAAAAATGTTGAAGAATACGAAGAAAAAGTTCTTGGATATGACTGACAATTCAACATCGCCCTGTGATATAAACCCCTGGATATTCGAAAGATAATCGTAAAGGTAGGGAACCAGCACGTTGAGCAGTGATACGATCAGTGTCGGTAGTCCAGTTCGAACCAGAGCGTTGGTGATCTCGTGTCGTTTAAGTGATTCGCCCAGTGATGGCGCAACTTGCCGAATGGTGCAAATACTGAGAAGAGTTGCCAAGATCGCAACCGGGAAGAACCAGAGAATTGATAGACCAGTGATGAAAATCGTGACCAGGGCTGACTGGAATCGCCTTCGATATCGCGGAACGTATGTGTTCTTCCATATCACATCATACGGAGAGGGTGCTGGCTTGGCAAGCAGTTGACCAGGTCGAGGGTCCACCGTAGCTTGAACCGCCATCTGACATGCTGCAATCGAATCCATAGTCACAAATGCGGTGTCTGTGGGCGTGTATTCTTTCTTTCTCGCAGCTAGTATCTTTTCGTCTAGACGACGCAGTTGCTCTTCATAATAGTCCAACGCACTAAAGAGTAGAGGAGTTAGTGCATGCTGTTCCTAGTGCGCGAGGTCTTCTATATCTGAGGTAGGATTAAAGTAGTAAAAGAAGGTGCGGAGCGAGAAATTGGACGCGGAAAGCCGTACTCAATCTTACGATTTCGCATCTTAAGAAAACCAAAGCGTAAACGAATCTTGGGGCGCGCCCTTTCGCCGTTTAAACCGCGAGGAATGTCGCCGGCTAGTAGTGGGCCATTTTCATCCGCATATCCTCCGTGATCATCTCCCTGGTCGTCCTCGTCGTTCACGGCGTTGTGGCGAATAGCCGCCCGTGGCGACATAGCTTTTTGCGATCTGTAAGCGCTCCACGCCTCTTCAAGTTTGTGGAGGGTGTTTCGCCGTTGAACCATAAGTCTATCGATTTCTGCCCAGTTCCGACACAGGTTCACATTGCGAACGTGCCCAATCTCTAGATTCTCTACAAGCTGTTTAATTTTTTCTTTCGTTCTTAAATCTTTTGGAATCCCGGTCAATCTGAAAGTCCGGTCGGTAACAGTGGACTGAGTACTAAGATAGTCTTGCCTGATCTTAACTACCTTGAACGTCTCTGTATTCATGAAGTACACCGTCAGGAATGAGAAGAACCAGGTGAAGACAAGATATGACCAGAGATAGCTCAGTTTTCCATCATCAGGTCTATGTTTAGGTTTCGATGTAAACAAGAATGACTCATCAAGATATCGGTTGTCGAAGAGCGAGCCAGAATAGACTGAAGTGATATTAGGTGGTTGCGGAGGGTTCACATTAAAGGTATCGAACACGCTGTGAATGGGCCATAACACGGTCAAAGAGAAGAATAGCATCGTCGCAAATAGGCGGAGGGACATCTTGAAGAAGGAGAGAAACTATGCGAGCCATTGTTAGCATCAACCTCTTCACGGCGTATGCATCCAGATGCGTACCACAAAAGCATCCAGGCCAGCAGAGGCCAAAACTTGCTCCTCCGTGACTTTGTACAAGGCCGGTATCCATCCTAGAAAGCTATCGGGAAGCACTGGGAGTGCAATTTCGGGGTTGCTATGCCGCTTTCTTGCGGCGTAGAGTGTTTTCCATCGAGGGCGAAGAATCTAGCCAAGACGACGAATGTAAGTGCGATGTATATACCAGGGACCATCGAAAAGCCATCAAGGACTTACGCAGAACGCCACGAAGGCCGAGATGCCCAATGCGAATGAAATAACCAACTGCACGAAGATGTCCTTGCTCCCTGGGGTAATGGCGTTCTCGCCTTTGCACCCGTCTAGGTCATCGTCCACCATGGTTGCTACGATGAGGTCCAGCCCACCATATATTCGATTACTTCAGTAACCATGAAGGACAGCGGTGAAGGTAGCGATAAAGCTTTAGGAGGTCATGCTTAAATGAAAGGTAATGTTGGTGTATTACCTGTCGAGGCGGCAGTGATTCGGAATACTTGAAACCGACAAGTTCTGGCGTGGGCAAGTACATATCACTGACGTAATCTTCATACATTGTTCCAGCGCACGCCACTTAAATTAGCAGCTTAGGTAGGTACTTATAAGTAGGTATTTAGTATTCATAGTGGGGCAAGTGTGGCTAAAGGTAACCCCTATCTAGGAAAGAGCATGGGCTTTAAAGGTCTGTGCGTACTTTCCAATTAACGCGTCTCCTGAAATTGCGAGACGCGTCCCGCAGTTTAGGTAGTTACATAGGCGGGTTAGTTAGCACTTCTAGTGTACTGATGCCGGGTGCTTGCATTAGTGTACCAGCAACGTGGAGAGCTCCATCATGAAATCACCAAAGTTCTACTAAACTTGCTGACTTATACTTACAATGTGAATTGCCCCAAATAACAACCCGGACGAAGGCATCATTAAACTTCTCCGAGGATGACGGGGGCGGCAAAAGAGAAGAGACAACAGTCTCTGACAAGTTTCTTCACTCCCAAGACGGCAAATAGCACTGCTCGCACACCTTTGAGCCAAAGCCAGAGCCAGAGCCAGAGCCAAGAACCGGCCGAACCTGAAGTGCATGCGACTAGCTCCCTTGATGTGCCCCGGAAGCGACCGCTTGAGGAAGACACGGATAACGGTAATCCGGCACCTATTAGGAAGAAATCCAAGAGTACTCTTGTAGAGCGACAACGCACAGCTATTCCACAGTCCCCAGCCAAGAGCTCTCCTATCGCTGCAGATGTAAGCCAGCCGAACAGCCGCACAGAACGCTACCTTTACGATGGGTCGAGTCCCCGCGACGAGGAAGACATGAAACAGCAGCAGCATGATGCACAGGAGAAAAAGAAAAAAGAAGAGCTGCATCGCAAGTTCATGCAGAAGCTCGGCCGGCCCGACAGCATGGCACTGATGAAGCGACGCAATCACCAGATCGACGACGAGGCCCAAGCTCTCAACAACGAAGACGGCGAAGACGACGACGAGGATGAGGCGCCACAGCCTGCAAAGGCTAAAAAGAAAGGAGCCAAGACCGGCAAACTCACACCCATGGAGATCCAGTTCCTCGACATCAAGAGGAAGCATATGGATACACTCCTCATTGTTGAGGTCGGCTACAAATTCAAATTCTTTGGCGAGGATGCTCGAATTGCTGCGAAGGAGCTCAGCATAGTGTGTATCCCTGGAAAGTTTCGATACGACGAGCACCCGTCGGAAGCTCACCTTGATCGGTTCGCGTCTGCAAGTATTCCCGTTCATAGGCTGCCCGTCCACGCGAAACGGCTGGTTGCTGCCGGTCACAAAGTCGGGGTTGTACGTCAGATAGAGACCGCAGCCCTGAAGAAAGTTGGAGATAACAGGAACGCTCCTTTCACGAGGAAGCTTACAAACGTCTACACAAAGGGAACATATGTTGACGAGATAGGAGAACTCGATCAGCAAACAGATGCCGGTGCTTCCGCTGGTGGCTACCTTCTCTGCATTACCGAGACTGCAGCTAAGGGATGGGGCACCGATGAGAGGGTTGACGTCGGAATTATCGCTGTTCAGCCTTCCACAGGAGATATCATCTACGACAACTTCGAAGACGGTTTCATGAGAAGTGAGATTGAGACGAGACTTTTGCACATCTCACCTTGCGAGTTTCTTATAGTCGGCGAGCTTTCCAAAGCGACAGAGAAACTCGTGCAGCACCTCTCAGGCAGCTCCACAAATGTCTTCGGTGACAGAACTCGAGTTGAGCGGGTTGGCAAGTCCAAGACGATAGCCGCTGAGGCATATTCGCATGTCACTCAATTCTACTCTAAAAAACTAAAAGAAAATGAAGGAGACGAACAAACTAGCGCGCTCTTGGACAAAGTATTGAAGCTACCAGAAGCTGTTACTATCTGCCTTTCTTCAATGATCAACCACTTGAAAGAGTATGGTCTCGAGCATATATTCGATCTAACCAAGTATTTTCAGTCCTTCAGTGCTCGGCAGCACATGCTCATCAACGGCACCACCCTAGAGAGCTTGGAGGTGTATCGCAATCAAACCGATCATTCTGAGAAGGGCAGCCTCTTCTGGGCTTTGGACAAGACTTTGACTCGCTTTGGTCAGCGACTTCTTCGAAAGTGGGTTGGCCGCCCATTACTCGACAAGGAGCGTCTTGAGGAACGTGTTGCGGCTGTTGAAGAGCTCCTCGATAATACTTCAACCGCCAAGGTCGACCAACTGGAGCATATTCTAAAAACAACTAAAACCGACCTTGAGCGCAGCCTTATTCGCATTTACTACGGCAAATGCACGCGTCCAGAGCTGTTAGCAGTGCTTCAGACTTTGCAGAGAATTGCCTCTGAATTCGCTCGCGTTAAAGACTCCTCCGACACTGGTTTTAAATCGGCAGCTATAAGCAATGCGATTGCATCTTTACCTCAGATACTACCTACTGTCCTCTCTTACCTAGAACGGATTAATGCAGAGGCCGCTCGGGCTGACGACAAATATGCATTCTTCCGAGAAACCGAGGAAACGGAGGCCATCACTGACCACAAGTTAGGAATTGCCTCGGTAGAGCAAGAATTAGACGCCCACCGGAAAGTGGCCTCATCAAAGCTCAACAAGAAATCGCCCGTCTCTTACGTCACAGTAGCTGGCATCGAGTATCTTGTGGAGGTTTCAAACGCAGACCTAAAACATGTCCCCGCATCGTGGATCAAGATCAGTGGCACCAAGAGGCTCTCACGCTTTCATACCCCAGAAGTCGTGTGCCTCATGTCGGAGAGAGACCAGCACAAAGAGGCACTCTCCGCGGCATGCGATGTGGCATTTGCATCACTTCTCCAATCCATAGCCTCAGACTACCAACCTCTCCGCGACGCTATATCCTCCCTCGCGACCCTTGATTGCCTCCTCTCACTCTCCAAAGTCGCCGCTCTACCAGGCTACACAAAGCCCGAATTTCTACACCCTGACACACCACCTACCATCTCTGTGACCGCTGGCAGACATCCCATCGCGGAGCAAACCCTAGCGACCTCTTACATCCCCTTCAGCACGACTCTCACGTCCCCAGCACCCCTAGCACACCTGATAACCGGACCCAACATGGGCGGGAAGTCCTCCTTTGTCCGTGCCGTCGCGCTCCTCGTCCTCCTCGCACAAATCGGCTCTTTTGTACCAGCCGACTCGTTCTCACTGACGCTAGCAGACGCAATCCATACACGCATGGGAGCCCGCGACAACCTATTCCGGGGCGAGAGTACCTTCATGGTAGAAGTCTCGGAGACGGCGCGAATCCTACGTTCCGCCACACCACGGTCCCTCGTGATACTTGACGAGCTCGGCCGTGGGACAAGCACGTATGACGGCGCCGCCATTGCCCAGGCTGTCTTGCAACACGTCGTCGAGGACACGCGGTGCCTCACCCTATTCATAACGCATTACCAGAGCCTTGCCCGCGTTGCGGAAGGGCTTGCGGGAAAGTGCACAAATGTGCATATGCGGTTCACAGCTACGAAGAGCCGCACCGACAACTCTGACAGTATGATGACTAGGTTACAAGGCGAGGATCTGGGCCAAGAGGTAGAAAGTACAGATTCTTTCGATGGCGACGAAGAAATCACATTCCTATACGAGGTTGGTGAGGGCGTGGCGCACAGATCCTATGGTCTCAATGTTGCACGACTGGCACGTATTCCGCGCAGAGTACTTGATGTAGCAGCCAAGAAGTCACAGCAGCTAGAAGATGAGACCAAAAAGCGCAGATTATGTGGTGCGGCAAAACTTTTGGCGGATGTTCTCGGTAATGGTCCAAACCAACTTGAGCACCTTATATCAAGCATTGAACAGCTGTAATGCTAAGATGGTTATAATGTCCTACATCTCACTTATGTCATGCTAAGAACGAGCTCAATATAAGGACGAAACTGGGCTCTGATTTTAAGCTGGTATTATCTAAGTACTATACATGCTAAAGGGTGTGGATTCCATAAGATCATGTGTCCTAACCACGTGTGAGAATGCTTAAGATGAGGGTAGCTCCTGGCTATCAAACCTAAGCCCCGTAATCATCAGATCGAAAAAAAAAATAAAAGAAGGGAAATGAGAAAAGACAACATAGCTCTACCCTATCTCATATCGTAGAATCCGATGGGGCCACGCTGGTTCTTAGGTAGAAACGGGAGGAAAACCCCAAAGTCGGTTACGAAGGCAGCATGGTTCTCCAGTATTCATATTATCCGAGACCACCTCCCCCCCAGTGCCACAGGATCGCCCAGTAAATAGGATGTCCTTTGTGACCAAGTAGGAGGAGATTGTGGATTGGTGTTGGATTCATTGTCTATTAACCCTAGCCTCCGAGGCTTCGTGCTGCCCAGGTAACAGACAAACCTGTCGAAATTAAACGTTAGCATGGAATACAATAACAGATTCAGGGTGAGTGCGTATTGGACCCGAATAGTGATTTTGTGATCAACTTACAGATCATGTCTAAGAGAACTCTGCTGCTCTTCGAAGTATAAAAGAGCGTTCTCTACCAATGGCACGTAAACTAGACACAAATAGTATGTTTTCATGCCTGATATTGCTATGTCATCTAGTGGTTGTCGGATCGATGAAAGCTTGATCGGTTCTTCTGCCAAGCACAAGAATGTAGCAGAGGAATCATCCGGAATAAGCAATGAATCTGTTCATGCTAAATCATCAAGTTTTTTGTGTCTGTTAAGGTGTTTCAGGATGTAGAAGACTAAAGAGCAGATCGCCAGAACGGCAGGCCGACCAATATGAATTAGGTGTTGCAAGCGACAACAGTATAAGAGTTGCAAATAAAAAAGAGTTGCTGTCCTAATTATTGGCGGCTCATCATAATCCATGAAGCTTCAAACAGGCTATTGAGTACGGTTAGACAGCCTGTGTACTAAAGAGTAGATTTTGGCTTCACAATGTGTAGTCATCACCACCAGGCTGGCTGCGGTGGTATGGATTGCCCGTCATATTAGGTATGTGAGTCGGATCGAAAGACGAATTGCTGTTAATGGGGTTGAAGCCTGAAGAGGTCGATGATTTGGGTTCTTCATCATATGGGGAGTAGAGGCGGTAACCGAACCCATCTCGGGGTTGTGGGCAAAGTGGGTTATAGTTGTTGGCTTCCATTGAGTCGCCTGATGGGTGTAGGTAGGGACTGAATGAGGATGGTGATTTGATAAGGAGGTGGCTGTTCTCTTTTCCGGAGTAGCGGGGAGGAGACTTTTTGAAGTTAGAGGTTGGTGATGCAAAGGCAGCATTTGGATTGCCTGGTCGTAGTGCGAGACCCGGGAGACACTCATGTCTACGAGCTATAAGTCAGCTCCCCGCTCATTGTATCCGACCAATTAGACTCACTGCTGTCGTCGTAATGTTCTTGTGACAGGGGTGTGGACATGGGTTCGAAAATCTGCCATGGAGTCATCAGACACTGTCCTATGAGTCCATGGTTGGTCTGCGAACCTTCGTCACCGTCTGGTTCATTATTGCAGTCACGAAGCGAGCCTACATCAGGGTGGACCCCATGATGATGCATGGGTATCTGCTCATGTCGACTGGTGGAAGATCGCGTAATTCGTCTGGTTGGTATGGTGGACTGTGCCAGGGTCGAAAGAGAGGCACCGCCAGATTTCCGAGTGGACGATCGGGCAGCGCGCATTCTTCCCGTTGACTGTGTCTGCTGGCGGGATCTATTATTAGCACGACGTTTGATTGATGTATAGGAAGACTTGGGTTTGGCTCTGCGTTTAGATCGGGTTTCGTTCACAACGACGTCATTTTCGTCCTACAAACCTGTCAGTTTCATATGTTCATTAAGATGAGTCGCTCTACTCACTGCACTTCCATCAATTGACGGTTCGTCGTATACATCGCGTGTTCGTTGGTAGTCAAGGTTTGTATCTAGAACCTCCTCGACTCTGGTCACTAGCTGGGAGTTTGCTTCCAGCTTTAACAACACCGCGGGGTCTTTCTTCTGATTCCTCATGCGTCGATCTTTTTCTGTTGCCGAATCGAATCCAGCCATTCCCGGATAGACAACACCTTTCAGAATAAGTGCACCTGTATCGTCCTCAACGGTCTCAGGCGTGTCTTCAGGCGGAAAGGGGCTATAAAGTTCCGAGGGCTCGTACTTCGATGAATCATCTTCATCGTCCAGGTAATCTCTGAATTGGCAATTGGGGTTGTTGCCATAATGGCTCGTATTATTCGGATAAGGAGAACCCCAGATATATGGTGCACCGGTAACCGACCGATACTCCTGTCTATTATGGACGTCATCTTCATCTGACTCAAACTTAACAATTTGGTCGTTAAGCGCGTCTAGTCCTTCATTTCGGTTGCGACCTCTGGCTTTCTACATTTTGAAATTAGATTAGCTTAAACCTAGAGGGTAAGGTGAGGACAACATAGAGCTGGGAGCACCAACCCCGTTGCCTCGACTCCTGCGATTGGAACGCCCTTCACGAGCATTCTGATGTGCAACTACTGCGGCTTCCCCTGCGAAGCTTGGTGAAGTTTGACTCTGTCGCTGCTGACTGTCTCTTTGTTCCCGTGCAGACTTTCTGGCGCGAAGTAATGCACTGATATCATTCTGTTTGTACCATTTCTCGAATTCCGTGAGGGCTATCTCGGCATTCGCGTCAACCTCACGGGAAAGATTCAACTGGAACATGTTGTGGAGGTGACCTTTCGAGCTGATGTGGGTCAGTAGATGTGAGAGGTCAGAGAAGTGTGAGTTCTTCGGGCATATGAAACAGAGGAGCGGAATCAAGTCTGCTCTAGATGAGGCGGACTCGTCCTGGGCGTCCTGGGCGCTGGCTTGTGGTTGGTATCCTGAGGCCATATTGGCGTTGGTATGTATATCCCAGTGACTACTTTACGGTCATACCCGATGAGCGACTTGCTTCTATCTTGTGATGAAGCTAAACGAATAAACTTCAGCTTGAGGCCAATCTGTAAGTTTGCCCAACAAAGTACGGATAACTCAGTGTTAGTTAGCAGATGCCAGGTTCCGGAGTGACCGACGTGCGGTCTCCGAATCGTCACCTGTATTGGCGGCTACCAGGAACAGCCTA
This sequence comes from Xylaria sp. FL1042, assembly GCA_022495085.1. Classification (NCBI taxonomy): domain Eukaryota; kingdom Fungi; phylum Ascomycota; class Sordariomycetes; order Xylariales; family Xylariaceae; genus Xylaria; species Xylaria sp. FL1042. The sequence continues at coordinate 90,945 of MU380193.1, read as the reverse complement.
GACACACGCTCTGGGTAGGTAGTCTTCGTTGGTAACAGCTGTCGTCCGGTCAGTTAGGATACAGCAAGAATAAGGAGTTGAAGAGCCCATAATATATGATTACACCAATTGACGCTGGCGAATGGGCTGAGATGAGGATTCATACAATGGCTATTAGATGAGAAAAAAAAAAGTGTGCACTTGTGACTGAGAAGGACTCTGTTAAAAATTATGGTTAAGGGGCTGGAAGGTCGACGAGGTGTGCAACAATAACGGGTGAAGCTGTAGCTGAATAGAAATTCGAAGAGACCCGATACCAGGCAGCTTTTATGAGTAGATGTAGGTCATCAAAGAACCGGTGTTCGGGATGAGGAGGGCAGTGTTAACCATGCGAGTTCACAGCTAGTCGCATACGATTGTAGTTATGAGAGAACATGTCGAGGGGATGGAAATAGGCCAAGAAGAAGAACAAAGACGCAAGAAAGACAGAAATTTTCTATACAGCTTACTGGTAACGCTGAAGATGGCTACATACCTTGATCAAGACCACCCAATGTGTGGGCTGCTAGAGGTGGCTATGATAGAAGAACGCCGGAAGTTGGAGGAGTCGAAAAGAGAGGCACTATGCACCGATCGTGGTAGAACTAGAAGTAATGGCGGAGAAAGTGAGAGCTGAGACTTGGGGGTTGAGGGTGAGATTGTTGATGTTGGAACTGATGGCTGGAGCAGAGGTAGGTAATGAGGAATGACCGTAGCCGAGGGGAACGAGGAAGGGAACGAAGAGGCCCGTGCTTTGATTTGAGTGAATGGATTGCTCTTTCCAGTTCCAACTTGAACCTGCAATTGCCTTTTGATAGTACCTAGGTAGGTATTAAACATACTGCTCTGCGCCTGCCTTAGATATAAACCCATAGTTGAGGCAACTACCCACCCACATTGCCTCCTTCCTGTTGCTATATACCACCTGCACAGTCATTAGAAGTACCAAAACATATAATCAGAGAGGGGCTAGTACATACCTACGTAGGTACACGTGAGTAGGTACTCAGGTGTATGTATATATTTAGCATTTACATGTAGGTACCTACCTAGTACCTGTCTATGTTTTCCTATATATCCCAAGGATTCACATGTGGAGTATGTATATATTTCCAGGAAATCTCACTTCGACGACATCTATAAAATTCTATGTGACTCGCAAAGAAAATGTCTTCTACTAGTAGCAGTACAAACATAGGCGGCTCATTAACACGGCAAACAGTTCTAGTGGTGTCTGAGATGATCAAAGCATTAAGCCTACTAAGTGGTGAGTTTAGCTTCGATGGGGAAATATAAAGGACTAATTTCAACACACGGTGTCAATGTGATGATTTCGAATGACTACTCATATATAGCTTAGTATGAACCTGAAAGTAAGACCAGGAAACGCCGGGTCCGTCACCGCAATCTCATGTCCAACATCCAAACCCAAATCTGCCTTCAGTGTCTTGCTTAAATTCGATCGTGTCTGTTCCTCAATGCTGGGGGGAAATTGCATGTAAAGAGTCTTGCCTTCGGCTCGTATGGATGGTTTCTTGAGCTGCAAATCTGGCTTTATCGCAAAAGAGTCTAGAAGTTCCCTTAGAGTGATGGTGGGGTCAACCCGTAGTGGTTTTGCAACTTCACCACAAACCGCACAATCTGGCTTTTTGTCGTACTTGAAAGTTGAGGTGTAAATGCCGTCATCCCCTGAGTACATCATATAACTCTCCTCGAAACCAAGTGCAGGTGCCGCAGTGGTAGCTATCTTCAAAGCTTCGTTGCAGCAGCTGGCGGCGATGATGGCGTTAGTAGATGCAATAGCCGGGATGATGTTCTTCACCACACCTTGTGTGAGTGAGTAAGTCACCCCCGCGATACCAAATTCTTGGGCTCGTGCTGACGCTTTTTGATATAACCACGTAATGTGTTCTGGGTCGTCTTTGTCTAAATTGGGAAATGGCTTTTCTTGGTCCCATGCGATGATATGGGCCCACTCTATACAATGTTCCGGCTGACGGGGAATCGTGGCTAACGTACATAGCGGGACTGCTGCTCTTGGGGTATATAGGTCCAGCTGACATTCGATACATGGTGTCAATGTTGGGAAGATGACACGAGTTTGGCCCTTGAAACCTGAAGTATTTCAGTCAGGAGAAGACGTTTGAAACTGGCATCTCACTGCACTCACCTTCGGTTCCGCCGTCGATCAGTGGCTTCAGTGAGTCTTGATTTTCCATGTCGACCATATTCACCAGCATCGCATTAATCCAGCGTCTCGCCTCTATACTATCTAACCCACAAACAACAATCTGGAACTGCATGTAGAAGTCCTCGTCGAAGTCTTGTATGCGACAGTTGTGTGGTGTGATTTTGACGCCTTTGACTCGTTTCTCGACAAAAGCCGCGGCAACTTCAGCCTTATGTTTTCCTACATCATCTTTTCGGAAGAGGAACTGTCGGTTGAGGTTGGATATGTCGATCGTATCTACTCACCCGTGAACGAGTTAGCCTACCTCGCGGAAGCCTGAGTTCCGAATGTTCCAACGTACCCATATCAATAACGTGGATGTTTCTGAAGCCCGAGAGCGCCAAGTTCTTGAGTATTTCGCAACCTAGCCCTCCAGCCCCTATCACTAGTATTTTGGCGTGATCTAGCGCTTCCAGAGCGGCTTCACTGACGTCTGAATCCTGGTTGAAGGGGCCGGGGTTCCTTCGAATGCGATCTAGGTACTGCCATCGTCCTGTTGCATTGCTCCCTGCCATGTTCGTAGCTTTCTGTGAAGGCTATCCAGTAGCCCGCGACTTGATTCGAGATATAGGTGCCAAGGTACCGCTGTTGACATTCCTTATCGGTAGTGCACGACCCGTAGAACATAGAGAGACATTGGGAGCTGGAACTAGAGGTGAGCTGGCTACCTCATATTCGAAGGCGACTGTTGCGGTGGGTTGGAGGGGAAACTAAACAAACATCCAGGGATGTTGTTTAGGTGCCCACTGCTTACTTAGTAGGTACAGTAGAACTTCTTATCTCTTATCACGTTTTATACTTAATAAGTAGGCCGTTGGGAACATATTAGTTAGGTATCTATGAGTACCTCTAAGCTGCCAAAATAATACTGGCTAAGTAGCTTAGCTTAGATGTCTAGGTTTCTATTTATCCTACTGTAGCCATTCTATTGCTAGTCTGCGTAGTAGTTTAAGAATCAAATATTTATTAAGACGTGGATGGAACTCCGCGTCTTAGATAACAACGTCATTGTCAGTGTGGGTGTTCAATGGTGGGGTTTTGGCAGGTATGCATTTAGAGAATTACCTTATACTCTCTCTATCGATATCAAATACTGGTATAATTGCATATTTACATAATAGGTACCCAAATGTGATGGCATCTAAACTTTATAAGTCCTGTCCAACACGGCTTGTTACTCAAGCAACTACATGCCTCCTACATGACAGCCTCGAAACCCAATTTGTGTCTGACACACCTGGGAGATGTAATATAATGGCTGTGAGGATTTGATATACTCGTAGTCGTGGGCAATCTACGGCCCGACACCAGGAGGCTTACTAACAACGCCAATTTACAAGTATCTGTTTGAGCGGCTTAGAGACGCCTTAAGCTCGTTTAAATCATGGCCGACTTTCTTGTGCCCGTCAGCCAGGCTTACACAAAAAGAGACGAATCTACCAACTTCCTAAGCCTTTCGAAGGCTACCGAGTCTCCAAAGACTCCACAGGCTGTGTTCAAGGGTGCTTCACCCGAGGAAGCATTAGAATCTCTCAAAAATCAGCCCAGTTATGACACCCTCCTCGCAATCCTCGAATACCTGCGAAATAGAGGCAAGAATAAACAAAAATTTGATATACGCACGCCGGGACCGCTCAGTGCGCAGATCATCCACATACTCGTCACAGATATAGTCCCAAATTACTGGTCTGTTCTGCACGAGGCTTCAGACAGGGATGGGATTGATGCCCTTCTTGCCTGTCTTCGAAGTCTACTCGGCATTAATGCCATACTTACATATGTACGATCCCTTCTCCGGGAAGTCAAGTCTCGACCCAAAGACTCGACGAATTCTCTCGTAACTTTCAATTTGGCATACTCCTTAAGCCTGTTGGCCGATCTTCTCGGTGATGATACCGAAGTGATGCACATATGGAGTTACGTCGCCTCAGCCAACGACCCTACCCGGGTTCGACCCCTGCGACAGGAGTTTTTGTCACTTTTTACGAGCGGAAAGATTATATCTTTATCCGCGGAGGCAGAGGGCATCTGCCGACAGGCTTCTAGTCCAATTGAAGCCGTGTGGATTGCGGACAATAAGAAATATATTAGCTGGTTAGCTCGTAATCAGATACGATGGGCAAAGTCTCAACTCAGCGAAGAGAACCTCAAGTTATGTGCCGAACTCGGTTCACGGGGATTGAGGCTGGGGCACGCCGGTACGTTCGAACTATATATTACTAGGTAGTTACTGATTGTTTCTTTACTAGAGATATTCGCCCGAGAGCTATTGTACGAGTTGCTTCTTCAGGATGACTCTGGCAGAGAGATATTCAGCAATCTGGTTAATAGCTACCCCCTTCCTGATCAGCGAAAGATCTTGCTCCTACTTATGAAGCTATTATCGGACCTTTATCTCAGCTCTATGAATGATAGCGAGGCCAAAGAGGAATACCCAACTGTCTGGGCGGTAGTGAGCGTTCTCCAATCAGTCATTGCTAATAATGATGCTCAGAGGAGCAATCTGGTGGCTTGGCTCACAAGTGCATCCGGGGCAGGGGTTGGAGAAGGGTGTGGCATTAGACGGGCTGCTGTTGCTGCGCTTGCTGATCACAAGGAGTCCATTTCGACAGTCTTAGAAAGGAGTCTTAACCAGTTCAGCGATCAGCTATACATTAATCATGCTCCCGTACTGCAACAAGAAGGTAAGTCCCCGTAGAACACGACACTATTAAAAAAAAAAAACGGAAGCTGACAAGCGCACAGCTCATGCTCAAGTTCTCCTCTTGAGTGCCGGATATGTTCATCGGTTAGCACCAATGAAGCTCACGATCCTTATACGATCAAGCCTATATCTCAACGCTATATCTAATCGACTTTCTGTATCACAAAATCGCGCACGCTTCCTTGGAATGGTTGTAGGCGAAGCGCTTTCCGGGCTAGTTCATGGAAAAGACAACAAACTCGACTTCAAAATGGACGAGATGGCCACGGAAGAGGCAGGTTGGTATAAATCTCTAGTCTACGTGTCTGATAAAGCTGGACCGTTGGATCCATTGAGAGCATCTGTGCCCTCATCCCAGCCCCAAGAGGTCAACAAACGAGCTAGGCCAGCTAAGAAACAAGCATCACCATCGCCCAAAAACGGACCAGCAAAACAAGGCTTCATTATCGAAGAAGTAGAAGATGATGAGGAGCAGGAAGATCCAGATCTGGTACCTTACGCGAAGCCCGACTCAGATGTGGAAGACTCAGATGATGATCCAACTCTGATTAATCGAAACAAGCCTAAGGCTCCTGTCTATATCAGAGATCTGATCGGTTATCTTCGAGATTTAGATAACTACGACAAACAAAAGTTAGCTCTCACCACAGCACCCACTCTGATACGTCGCAAGGCGAACTATGGGACAGAAGTCATATCCCACGCAGAAGAATTAGCATCACTGCTTGTTGGTCTACAAGACAAGTACGAGCTCGAAAACTTTTACGACCTTCGTCTCCAAGGCATGGTTGCTGTTGTTGTGGCACAACCAAAGAAGATGGCCCCTTGGTTCTCAAAGACATTCTTTGATGGGGATTATTCCCTCTCTCAGCGGGCGTCTATCCTTATTGTCCTTGGGTTGAGCGGCAGAGAGATAGCAGGGTTTGAAGCCTCGGAGTACGCAACAGCTGCACAATTTCCATCTAAAGCCCTACCGAGCAAAATTGAAAAGCACTACCTTCCGCCTCCGTCAACCTCTAGCACGCTCCAACAAGGCGCCAAACTCAAACCATTACCACCTAATGCTCTCGACACGCTCGCACAATCATTATCGCAGACATTCCTCGCCCCTATAGCAGCCGAAGCAGCAGATGCTGCGACTGGTCCCGATGCCCTCAAGCTCTCCTCCTTCACCTCACGCCTCGAACAGTCCCAGGCCAACTCTCAGATCACCTCTAAATCCAAATCCAAACCCCGCGGTATTCGCTCAATACCCAATACAACGGCCGCTTTGATCTCCACTTCATTCTTCTTCCCCCTTTCGTCTCGATTTCAAGCCGCAATGCGGAGCCCTGCAGCGACCAAGATCATATTCCAGCCCTATCTCCTCGCACTCTATCTCAAGACACTGGGGCTCCTCATCCACGCAGCCGGGCCCTCCACACTGGCGTTACCTCAGATGACAGCCGAACTGTGGGACCTATTGCTCGGAGTAAGAGGACGGTGTCTGGGTTCGGATACCACAGACGGTGAAGGCGGGGCCGACATGGCTGTGACGCATGCCGTGCTCCTGGCGCTCGCGGCCCTGCTTGATGTCAATGAAGGGAACATACGCGGATTATGTGAGCGGCAGGGCCGTCAAGTGGTCGAGAGCATGGAATGGGTCAGCAATGTATTCCACAATACGCGAGGAGGTGATGGTGCAGGTGAAGAGAACGATGTAAAGATGCTCGCTGCAGGTATTCTTATTCGTTTGCGCGACGCTGTGGAGAAGTACCAAGCTGTACTCATGGGAGATCTTATTGGATTTACTTAAATAACTTTGAAGGGCATCAACAACCTTGTTCCCTACGAGATGTAGTAGATTAGCTCTAGAATCTGAGCAGGACGACACGACTACTCACTATGCCTCTCGAGTGAAGAAGCAGCATGTGTCCCGTAGTTCAAGAATAGGCAGTTGCAAATTCTAACCTCTCGCGTAACAACTTCAATAACCCTTACTCATTTTGCTAGGCGGTATGAAAGAATTACGACGCGTCGGTTACTTTTCTTAGGTGGGGTTTAAGGGGTTGACTGGTTGGATTCCGTTGACGAGAACACCTCTAGAGTAATTACACCTCGTGGCTTACGTTACTTATTATCATATCAGAGGATTGTGATTGCTGAAGTAACATGTATTCCTATGAACCCTGGTATCTCCCCATAACTCCGCAGTACACGACAAAGAAATCGGCAGGAAAAGAAGAACATTCCCTGGGGATCTAGTCTTCTCGAGGCCGGTGGCCCCCAGCCCGCCGAGGTTCCATTTCTGACACTTGCTCACCGATAATAGAAAGATGTTCCCCGAGGCTGAGGATCAGTTTCTTCATCTCCTCCGCGACCTCGGCCCCAGAGGCTCGACCCTCTAAGACGTGTGGGGCCGGTGGTTCTACAAACGGTAGCTGTATGCCATAGTTGCCATTCTCTGGGTGGTCGGGTGCGTCCTCCGGTTCTGGCTGAGTTGCACGCGCAAGTCGCTGAGCGTATTCAGAGTCCTCCGAAACATAGATGGATGGTTCTCGAGTGGTGAGAGGAAGCGGGGCGTATACAGAAGCATGTCGTTCTAGGTCAAATGGACCGACTCCACCTGTCTCCGAGCCAGTGATCGAGGCAACGTCCGAATGCGAAGTTGATGGTCTAGTCAGTTCTGCCATGTTTGGCTCTGGCATGCTCATGTCAAGATCAATTAAACTGCCAACAGATGTACGGTCATTTCCACCACGGGGCACTTCTAGCTCATAACCCTGCGAGGGCAAAATGGCGGGTTCTGTCTCGTGATGCAATAGCCTGGGACGCTCTTCAGTGAAATTAAAGTGCGAGAACTCGGGATTTGCAGAGGCTGGTGGTATACTTGTGGGCCAAGACCAATCAGGAGCATGTCGTCCGTTGTTGAGATCTGCTGGGTCGCTTAAGGGCGCACGATTATGCGATAGAGGCTCGACGGCGGATGAGAACGACCAGCTATTATCCATAGAAGCACGAGGACCAGGCCCCGGAGCTGGCTTAATAGTACCCATATCAACAAAGCTGGACAAGTCTGCCCCATCAAGAGAAGCATCCAGATCTATAAGAGACTCCCTGAGTGTTGCATGAAGTGAATCATCGCGGAGGGGGAGATCAGACACTGGTGGTTCGGAAGGGGGTGGAATCATTGGCCGGCCGTAGTATGCGCGAGAATTCTCATCATAATTGGAGATGGTATTGGGATCAAAAACCTTTTCTAGAGGAGCCTTCATGGCAGCTAAAGCCTGAGGTGGTGGGCGGCGGCGTCCTTTTGCTTTAGGACGAGCTGTATTCTCCCCACTAAAGTTCGGAAAGTCGAAGGCCATGCCATATACGTCTCGTACAGCTTCGATTTCTGACGTGCCATCTCTCTCACTCTGGAGTTGTTCGTCAAATGCGAGCGTTGTTGAGAAGTTCCATTCATCGGCAGCGAGAGATGTAGCGTCAAGGTCAGCTGGTGCCTGGGCACCAAATCCCGCGAATAGAGACTTTCTGCTTCCGCCACGATCTTCCCAGAGCTTGAATGCTTTAACAAGAGCTGCAAGAGATGAAGTTGGATATCGGGTTTCTGTGTTGAAGATATAAGGATGTTGTTGAATCTGCTCAATAGAGGGACGTTTTGTAGGATCATCTTCAAGACAAAAAGCAACGAGGCTCTTCAGGTCTTCGGAATATTGATCTCCGGCTAGCCGGGGAAGATGTTCACGCAGGTATTCACCAAATTGAGGAATCCTAATATTGGATCGAACATTTGGTGGTAACCCTGATGCAATTTCATATACCATGGACCCGAAAGCCCATATGTCAACTTCGGTTCCATACTGTGCATTCTGATCAAAGAGTTCTGGTGCCATCCAGTGCAAAGTTCCAATGAAAGTCGTGCGTTTATCGAACTTGGTCTCAACCATACCTGCCACACCAAAATCGCACAACTGCACGCCGCCAACCTCGGTTATCAGGACATTTGCACACTTAATATCTCGGTGAATGATACCCTGTTTGTGCACCCAGTGAATGGCAACAGCCACTTCTCGTAGTATAGGGACAATCCACTTCTCTTGAAGACCACCTGGGGCTGTTGGCTTCATTAGTGTTGCTACACTTCCACCAGCACAATATTCGGTGACCATCCACATAGCCTGACCAACGGGCAGTGCTTCAATGACTGTATTTACGTTCTTTGCACCACTATCGCTCAAAAGGCGCAGTGCATTGATCTCTTTAAGGAATTCGCTGTATGTGTCTTGGAGTTTGGGGTTTAGAGTGTCTTGTTCGTCAACATCAATGATTTTCACGGCCACAACGTTAGATGTCTTTATGTCGTTTGCCTTGTAGACTCGGCCGAAACTACCCTTCCCAATCAATTCTGTGAGATGGTATCCTGGGACTGGTTTCCCACTTCGCGCACACTCTTCTTCCACGGAAGCTTGCATTTTAGCGGCATCTTCAAGAGCTTTCTGCCTTGACGCAGAAGTCCCAACCCCCAGAACTTGTAGGCGATCCATGCTTCCCTTAACTCGCTTACTTCTTGAAGAATGCTGTCGGTTTCGTCGATACTGTAGAGACAGTTAGCGCAATCCAATGTGCATACGGGTCAGGCGTTGGGCCAATTAACCAGGCGGAAGCTACGCCTGGTCGGTTCGCAGAATCAAAGCATAGGATAAGCACCCCTAGGAGATGTTGGGAACCAGGTATACAGAAGGGAAAGAGAGTGTCAAGCATAGTTATACAACATGAATCTCTTTCTCCTCAAGCCACGCGCTAGGTACTTGCCTTAGGGTATACTTGTTCTCAAGAATCGTTGGGAGGCTTGGCTCCCATGGTACTTGTTCCGGGAAATGTTTAACATAGACAGCACTCATAGATTTCTGCAAAAAGAGGTGATATTCGTCCATTTTCCTCTTTTGCACACATGAAGCGGCGGAGAGAGCAATGAGATCGGATGATGGTTGTGTGGTACTTTCAATGAGGAAATGGAAGATGAAGATGAGGGAACAAGGGAACAAGGGAAAGAGGGAAAGAGGGAAAGAGAGAAAGAGAGAACATGACTCACTCAGTGCAGGATTGTTATATTACAGTTGGTTGTGCTGTTGCTTGAGAACTAAAGTCGAGGCTCTCACCAATCTGTCTGTCTCTACGACAGCAGACGAATCTCCATCCCCAGGCGCGTCACAACGCCCTATATCAGTTGCCTTGTGTTTCTCAACGAGAACCCCGAGAAATTGTACCGGACAAATTCGTAGACTGTAGATTACTAATAATCAAAGCATTAGAAGAGCGGAATAGAGTCTCAAAAGCGTGGTTGTGCGTGCCGAAACGGCAAAGCTGGTCTTGTTGAACAGCTTGACATGAAGCATCCTGTCATTGGATTTTAGGTGGCGTCTGAAATGGAATGCTGCCCTGAGTTGAAGACATCCATGTTGTAGGGTGCTTTGTATGACGCTAGGCTGAAAACATACTAGCGCGGGGTAACGGTCCAGCCAATGAGCTTCGAATACCGTAACTGCCGCAACATCAACGGATATGCAGGGCTACTTAATGCTTTCTATCAAGTTATGTACCTACATACATACACCATGCACCTAGATACCATAATACATACTTCTACCAACTTAGAGGAAGACAGCATGAAAGCGAGTAATATCACAAAACAATGCCTAGTTTCTTATGGCAATGATGTGTCTTGTTTTACTTTTGCACCCGGCCGGCGCACTCTGCCCTGAATATCATACCCAGAGCCCCAATTCTCTAGTGTGCCTTGTATCATTAACCTAGGATCCCAGACACCTAGGTATTAACCAAATAATGGTCGTCAAAGGAAATGCAATCGGAATGAGAAAATGGTTATTTCACAATCCATCGTATTAGAAAAATCTTTCGTTTGGATGGCTGCTGATGAATAGTTACATTAAACTACTTCGTCCACCAATTTCCATACTGCCTTGGCCATCGCGCATTTCTCCGCTGCGCCCTACAACAAACTCGTGGTAGATGCGCTCTAGTCGGCTTCGCTCTTGAGAGCTAATACTAGCTCTCGTACCTTCAAGTGCTTTCATCATGTGCTTCCAACCGATCAGCACTTCGCTTTCTTTCCCAGACTTCTCCTTGTGGCCATGGTCTTCACCCGTAGAATTCACACCTTGGCTGCCCAGTTTAGCACGTTTCCTAGCCGCCTTGATTTCTGCAAGCTTGGCAGCAATGGCCGCGTTCTCAGCCAGCTGAGCGGATCTGTTGTTTCCCTTCTTTGCTAGGTCCTCGGCGTCCGCGAACGATGCTTCGGCACCATAACGGAATTGGATGAAATTGCGTGCGCGAGTAAGACTTGTTGACTTATCTCGCTTGTTTCCGGTGCCTCGCCTGCCATCATGGGGCTGTGATTCCAGTTCGTTTAGCACGTCATGAATAGCTTCAAGCTGAGCATTAGACATTAGTGCCTGAAGATCTGCTCCCGAAAATCCTTCAGTACGCTTTCCTAGCTCCGCTAATGCGTCTTCCGACGATGTAATCTCTTCGTTCAGTTTAACTTTCTTCCCTAGAGCCTGAAGAATATCAATGCGATCTTCTAGATTGGGGAAGTCGCACAACAAACTCTTATCCAAGCGCCCAGGGCGCAGTAAAGCAGGATCAATTAGATCTGGCCGTGAAGTAGCAGCCAAGACATAGACTCCTGATAGCCCTTCCGCACCATCCATCTGTGTTAGTAGCTGGTTGACCACTCGATCCGTGACTCCGGTTGAATCATGCCCGCGTTTAGGCGCAATCGAATCGAACTCGTCGAAAAAGAGAACACAAGGTTTCGCTGCCGAGGCTCTCTCGAATAAGTCCCGGACACTTTTCTCACTCGCACCAATATATTTATTCAGGATCTCTGGGCCCTTAACAGAGATGAAGTTGAGACCACATTCCCCGGCTACTGCACTCGCCAGGAGCGTTTTGCCACAGCCAGGATAACCGTATAAGAGAAGCCCAGAGCGGAGTCGAAGAGGGCATTGTGCGAAGATAGGAGCGTATTTGGTTGGATACTGTAGGGTCTCCAGCAAAATCCGTCTTGTCTCCTGGAGGCCGCCGATGGAGTCGAAAGTGGTTGTGGACGTTTGTAGCGTAACATTGCGAAGCGAAGCGGGGGTAAATCCTTTCAAGGCTCTATCGAAATCCGTTCTACTAAGTTGGACAATATCAAGGGATTGTTTCGAAGCTATTTCACCGACAGACCGAATGAGCGCTTCATTTCGAGCTCGAGATACAAGGAGAATGAGGTCCCCCGGCATATAGCCGTCTGTTTCACCGGCAAGATCAAGAAAGTCGAGATCAGGATCGAGAAGGAAGCCGTCGCTCTTGTTTTTCGACAAAGACTTGTTCGGGCTAGGTTGGCTACCTCCATCCATCCATGTACCTCCATCTTCGACACTGCCGTCGGCTGTCGTAGGTCGGCTCCCATCAGGAGTGGATGCTTGCATGGGGTCTGGAGACACGGTGTGTTGTTTGACTACCATCTCCAGCACCCTTCTGCGTCCTTCCTTGTCAGGCGCTTTGAGATCTATTATTTCACGAACGATGTGGCCGCCAATAATGACATTATTAAGCGAGTCCTTCCCCTGAGCAGTTGCCAACAACACTACTCCGCTATCCCGCCCACAGTATTGGCGCACAATTGCCCCAATGATCTCGCTGATCTGACGACTCCGTCCGTTATCATTCCCAACTTGCAGCTCAGTCTCAATCGGACACAGCTTATCTATGTCATCGAGAATAACTACTGCTTTTCCACCGAGCCTAGCGCCCCAACTGGCTGCCATGAAAATACGATTGAGCGTCTCCTTAATAGTGGGTATCCTGCTCTCATCGTTCACAAGCTTCCTACATGTAAAGTAAGTAGTGTGGAATAAATAATCTTCCCGAAGTGTCTGGGCCAGTCTTCGTGCGACAGCTGTCTTGCCGGACCCCAGAGCACCGGTCAACAAGACAGATGACATATGTAGTAAGTGAGACTGTAAGTCGTCAAGAAGACAGTCGATACCAACTAACGTGGATGTGTTTGGGTACGGGTCGTCATTGTTAACTCCTCGATCAAGCCAAGTCGGACGGGGAATTGGCGGTTGCACATCTATAGATAGAGGGCGCTCAGACCCGATACGCCATTTCAGCACCTCTGGAGCGCTTGAACCTGTGCTTGGCGTTTCGATTTTCAAAACACCACCTTCCCAACCCCAAGGTAACTCAAGAGAATCATATACGCCTAAAATCATCCCATCAGTAAGGGGCCCATTGAGGAGGCCAGTACCGGGGCCTTTTGCGCTATATATTTGGGCGATTCGTTTGCCCGCCACTTCTTTTTCGGATTTTGACTCCCCGCCAAACTTCAATGCACCGGACGTTTTCCCATTCTGGCTTGCGAAAGGGAATATCTTTAATTTGTCTGACGTGCTTCGCGAAGATGGTTGTGGTGCTGGCTCAACCTTGGCAATGCCTCCCACAATCCCTAAGCAACCCAGTGCGGCACATAAGGGGGTGGAAAGGGCAATAGTTTGGCTGGTGGGTGGGTCATCCCACGGCCGCAAATGCACAACAATCTTCTCGCTTGATTTCGCGGCTTCAGGGTATGCTATTTCTTGTTGTTGTTGCTGCGGGTCAATAGGGGGCTGAAGTCCTGCTGGTTTAACGATATTGACAGCTACGTAGTTTACGCCACGAAGATCCTTTGCGAAGAGTAGGTCTCGGTCAATCCAAACACTCAAGTCGTCTGAAACAGGTTGGTCGTCAAACCATTCATCACAGAGGCTTTTGTCAACTGCTCTTAAATAGAGCGCCGGCTTTTTCTCTTCACGAGCACTCCTCCTCCGTATTGTGCTTGCCGAGCTTTTCCCGCTCCTTCTTGACGTACCACCTACACTACGGCTCTCACGGCTACTCTTGGACGGCTGGGCGCGAGTTTTTGGCGCTACTATAACCTCTGCATCGGGGGCAATCTTGACGAACGGGACTTCTCCTGAAGGAGCTGGCGTAAGTGACAAGACTTTGATGTTTGCCGTTGATGTTGGGGACAGGTGGAGCGTCAATGCATGGGGGGTGGACGGTGAGCCTTGGTTTGGAGCATACGCAGGGTTTGGCACGGCTCGGATCTGCGACAACATGTTGAGTTCTAGAAAGGTGGCATGCAGTTCGATGATTTCCCAATCCTCGGGTGTCAGAGGTTCTATATTGACCGTGTGCGCGAGGGGAGGGTCAACGTGTATGATGGCCATGACTTTCTGGCCCTCGGATAGTCCCAGGGTGGCGGCCAAGGTAGCATCGAGTTCGACGGACGAAACCTCGCGCTCCCTTCCATTACTGATGCCGTCACGATCTACAATGGGCACAAGCTTGCGCTTGCTTGGCATGCCTGTCCAGCCGACATATATAGATCGTTGGTTCGGCGCGGAATTGGGCTGACCGGAGCCATCTGATGTGGGCGCAACGCGATAATTGAGTTCGACGACGACATTTTGGACAGGCTATTTAGATAAAGATTTAGTCTGGAGACAGAAATGAGAATTTTCTTGGATAGAGGAGCTTACGGTATTAACAGTAACAAGTAAATTGACAAGCGAAGTAGGTAGGTTCACCAGACAGTTCTTTAAATGTACAAGGGAGACCTCAGCGGCTGTTGACGGCGCATTCTTTCGAGGCGCCATGGCTGTTAAGCTATGTACGATGAAGAGCCAAATCTTGAGTAAGTAGTGGGACAATAAATTAGTGTCGGGAAAAATGTGAAATTGGTTTCCCAAACATGCTATGCGCATCCTTTAAGGCATGGTGAAAGGTGATGGTTGCTTGCGCATGAGAGTCTTTTTGGTGTTGACAAGCGTTGTGATATCTAAAGCAGCAATTACCTAGTTACGTACCCCTACACTACAAGAGCCGAGGCATTTTGGCGGGACTAATTTGTGGAGACCCTCGTCGGTCGCTAATTGGTGGTAATTGAAGTTGAAGCTAATAGATCCCTAGGTGTGGCGCTTAAGAGACACTTCAAAATTAAATGGGTGTGGCTGGTGCAGATACGCGAAAAGTCGCGTTAGGCGCGTTCCTGGTTGGGCGCTTCCAGCCTCCCCTCGCTCATTTGTTTGTCAAGCCGCCCAAATTATAGCGGCGCCCACATGCTCTTCAGTCGCAATTCCACCATCATCCCACCCTCAGATACCAAAAAGCTTCGGTTAGGAAGAAACGATAGAGACAAATGTCATGGCGCTTTTACAATATCGGAATATCGTCAACTACGAGGCGCAACAAGGTGCGAGCCTATTTATTTACTTTGCCCTATTCTTCTTGTTCCGTGGTTAACAGTAAAGTCACACAGCCGCCTTTCAGAGCTTCCTGGAGAAGTTCAAAACATCGCCCGAGCAGAGCTTGACGCATGCCATTGGCCAGATTAACATCGATGAGGACGACTTAAGCGACGAGTATGATTTCATGGACGAAGATGACGAGGCGCACGAGCAACGCCGGAGGGACAAGGCTGCTTCAAAGCAACCGAGGCACAAGTACACCGACATGATGCAGAAACTCGCGGACCGGTCAATTGACGAGGTCCTGATTGAATTAGACGATCTGGTCACTGCAAGTCTCTTCTTGCTTCCAACCGCAAACTTCTTTTGCTAACTCGAGATAAAGTATGAGAATGACACGGGCGAGGGGCTCAAGCTGGTCGAGTCTATCGAGGCCAACACGAAACATTATGTCGAAATTGTATCCAGGGCCATCGACAGCAAGATGCCTGCACCCACCACCGGTGTCACGTACGAAATGGCCCACAAAACGATCCCCTCCGACTCGTACTGACTACGAATCCCAGGTTCAAAGACGATGTCCTAGACGTCATCATGGAGCGAAGACAAGCCCGAAATCGCGATCTCCTCGAGGCCGCTGCTAACAACAACGACCCTGAACTGGCCGAGAATACCTTTCCTGCGCAGCTTACTCGTCGTTACACTCTCGTTTTCAAACCAAGAACATCAGATGGAGACAAGCCAATAAAGGCGCTCGCTGTGCGGCAAGTGAGGGGCGAGCATTTGGGCCACCTCATCACGGTCCGAGGCATTGCCACTCGAGTATCAGATGTCAAGCCGATGGTGCAGGTCGGCGCATACACCTGCGATCGTTGCGGCTGCGAGATTTTCCAGCCAGTCAACGACAAGCAGTATGCGCCGCTAACGAACTGTCCCTCGGCGGATTGCAAAGCGAATCAGTCGAAGGGTCAACTCTTCCAGTCATCGCGTGCCTCTAAATTTCTACCCTTCCAAGAGGTCAAAATCCAGGAGATGGCAGAACAGGTACCCATTGGCCAAATTCCCCGCACTCTAACCATCATGTGCTACGGTAGTGCAGTGCGAAAGGTCAACCCCGGTGATGTTGTGGATATTTCTGGCGTCTTCCTACCGACGCCGTATACCGGTTTCAAGGCGATGCGGGCTGGGTTATTAACGGATACCTACCTAGAAGCTCACTACGTCGTACAACACAAGAAGGCCTATGACGAAATGATCATTGACGACAAACTTCTACGGCGCATCAGCGCCTTTAGTCAATCAGGCGCCGTGTATGAAATGTTAGCGAAGTCCATTGCCCCCGAAATCTACGGACATCTTGACGTCAAAAAGGCTTTGTTGCTTCTTCTTGTCGGAGGTGTTACAAAAGCAATGGGCGACGGTATGCGCATTCGTGGTGATATCAATATCTGTTTAATGGGTGACCCTGGTGTTGCTAAATCTCAGCTGCTGAAGTATATCTCCAAGGTTGCACCCCGCGGTGTCTATACCTCTGGTCGTGGATCCAGTGGCGTCGGTCTAACAGCAGCTGTTATGCGTGACCCTGTTACAGACGAGATGGTCTTAGAAGGAGGTGCTCTGGTTTTGGCCGACAACGGGATCTGCTGCATCGATGAGTTCGACAAGATGGACGACAACGACAGAACAGCTATCCATGAAGTAATGGAACAGCAAACCATATCCATATCTAAGGCAGGCATCTCAACAACCCTAAACGCGAGGACATCGATCCTGGCGGCCGCTAACCCTATCTACGGCCGCTATAACCCTCGCATCTCACCAGTAGAGAACATCAACCTTCCAGCTGCTCTACTTTCTCGTTTCGATATCTTGTTCCTCCTTCTTGATACACCCACGCGTGAGAGCGATGCGCAGCTTGCCAAGCACGTAGCCTATGTGCACATGCATAATAAGCACCCCGATCTATATGCCACAAGCACAAACGGGGACCCCGCAGCGGCAGCCAGCGTCGTCTTCACACCACATGAAGTCCGCGCCTACGTCGCGCAAGCGCGCACCTACCGCCCGACCGTTCCCGAGTCCGTAACGGAGTACCTAACCAAGACATACGTACGGCTGCGCGACGCCCAACGCCGCGCCGAGAAGAGGAACAAGCAGTTCAGCCACACGACCCCTCGTACTCTCCTAGGTGTCGTGCGTCTCGCGCAGGCGCTAGCTCGCCTCCGATTCGCCAACGAGGTGTCCCAAGATGACGTGGACGAGGCGTTGCGCCTCGTCGAGTCCTCGAAGGAGAGCCTAGCCGCCCACGAGGGCGCGGGTGGCCGACGGACGCTCAACGCCGCAAGCAGGATCTACAACCTCGTCAAGGCGCTCGCGGACAGCGGTGCATGCCGCGCTGCCGATGACGAAGACGATGAGGAAGGCACTGTCGAGCTTAGCATGCGCAAGGTCCGGGAGCGCGTGCTCGCCAAGGGGTTCACGGAGGATCAGTGGCTAAATGCGTTGGATGAGTACACGAGTCTCGATGTGAGTTTCACGCGTTCCCCTATTTATCAATTTGTTTCATGTTTTTCCCTTTTTGGTTCTCTTTTTTTTTTCTTCTGGTCTGTTTAAAAGAAAAGAAAGAAAAGAAAAGAAAACTGCAATCCATCCATATCGGCTGAAAATAGAACATGAGCTAATCCTTCGGAAAATAGGTCTGGCAAACGGCTGGCAACGGCAGCAGGCTGGTATTCATCACAGCCACCGACGGCGCGGGAGGCGAAGACGAGTAGCGCTGCTAATGAGACAACTAACCATCAAAAACCCTCCCCCCTTTTTTTTTATTTGGTGTTATTTCCATTAGGCACTTCGACACTGGCGTCTGGCGAGCTTGGGCTATTATTTTGTTGTTCACGGCGTGTAGAATCGTGTGGTTCACGTAACAGCGGTGAGAGGATAGATCATGATTGGGAGAGATCACAGGCCGGAGTTGTTCAAGCCGGCGGGTGTTCACGTTGGCGCCGGCCTGCTTAGATATAGCGGACTGGTATGAAGAGAGATGATAATAAAAAACGATGTGAACATTCTTTCGACGCCCCATCCCAAGTGAGTGTCAATTCATTTGATCAATTTTTTAAGTCAAACAACTCCCTGGGTATTTGTCCCAGAAACCGGAATCAAGATCTTCGTCAAGACTGAAGCTTCACAGCTAGGAAGGAAGATTACTCGTGGGAGACCAGGCTAGACAGCAAGTAAAAACGGGGTAGTACAAGGATGTTTCTAGATAGTGTCTGGCTGGGTAGGTACTAATACGGTGGTATTCTACAATATACAATATGCAATGATACAGCAGCTATCCAGCTCACAACCCAGCCCTTCTTTACAGGGACACCAGCACATATTTCTTTTTCCTTTTTCTCATCGGGCTAGCTAGCTAGCTCCCCTCCTCATCATCATTACGTCGGCGCCCGCAAGTCGTGGAACGCAACGCGCTCCATCTCAGCCAGCACACCGCCACCAGCGAGGGTCCAGTTCTCGCAGACGTTCTTGTCGTCGATACGCGAGCGCAGGATGCCACTAGCCGCCCAATACTCCATGAGCGCGCGGGCCTCTGTCTTCGAGACACCTTGGACATCGAGCAGTTTGACGCCCCGTAGAGAGTCGAAGACCCGCTCGTCATACTTGCGGTAGAAGGGGTCCCGCTCCGGGGCTTTTTCGCCCTTCTGCGCGGCTGCCGCTTGGGCGATCGCCATTTCCATGGAAGGAATCCTGGGGGCATTGCCCTTCGCCGTCACACCAAGGATGGCAGCACCGTTGGGGAAAGCCATCTTCCCACCTAGCGCTTCGGTATACATGCGCAGGAGAGATAGATCGTGGCTGTGGATGAGCTCGAAGGCGGGAGACCGGTACTCGCTGATACGCATGATGTGAGCGAGGCCGTCTAGAGAGAACAAGATCGGCGGACGGCCAGGAAGTAGCAGCTCTTGCCAGAAGGCCTGGAAGACGGGCCAGGCGAAGTCAGGTTCCTTGGTCGCATTAAGGAGAGCGGCTAGCGTCATGTTACGTGTCACGGAGATGGGTAGGTGCATATGGTCTAGCTGGACCTTGTGTTGGGACAAAACCGCTTGATTTGTCTGGTGAATAGCCTGCATGAGCTTTACAGTGTAGACAGGCTGTGAGAACATTTCCGAGTTGGGTATCGGGGCGTATTCAGTCGCCGCAGTTGTTAATTCCTGTCCTATAGAGTAGCAAGGTCAGCACATGCACCGATAGTCGGTCTGATAGAAGTTCACCTACCCTCGGGTATGTTGATGACAACCCATTTGTTCAAGAATCCAGTAGCTAGAGCTTGAAGGCCAAGTATGCTCTTCCCCGATCCTCTGTTTCCGGTAACAACCAACCTCAGTGTCTCTTTCTTCCCGATAGCGTCCGTCATCTGCTTAGCCAAGTCTACCGTCTCCTTGCGAACAAGCATGTGCGGTGATCGAAACAAATTCCAGTTCTGGCTTGACTTGAAAGCCTCGCAAGCCCTCAACTGGTCGGTAATCTCAGGGGGGATACCGAAGACCTTGCCAATCGAATCGGAGTCCACGACATTCTCAGCGGACAAGACGTTGAGGCCTGGGACTGCGAGAGCATTGTCGTTGCTCAGCTGGATGCGCTTGCGGAAGGCCTTTCGCTCGCCGGGTAGCGGAGGCTTTGTCTTATCGGCTTGCCGTTTCTTCCTTCCGAGGACGAGCCGCTTGCCAGTACGGAGATGCTTTGACGTCGAGGGTTCGGAGGCTTTGGCGAGTTGCGCTGATGTTGTTGTGAACGCAGCCGACGTCGATGCAGAGGCGGCTACGGAAACAGGCGCAAGCAGCAGACGCTGCGAGGGCCTGGCGAGGCACCTCCAGCAATTTGTGCTTATCATTGGCCTAATTTCCCGGATCCGATTGGCGTGAGAGAGTGGGTGGTTCTGCTTCTGAAGAGGTGAACATCACCCGGGCACGTTCTTAGAGAACTACAGCTTCACCCAAATTGATGCACCGATGGCATTGAAGGGCGGTCCCAATAAAATTTCCAGGCTGGATACTAGTGGAGCGTACTACAGCAGGCGTCTTGGCAGGGACTTAGCGGCATAGGTACCAAGGAATCTTTTATCGATTACAAGGTCCCGCCAAAAAACCCATCAGCGCAAAGCTCCGATCCATTGACTTTTCCTTGTCAATACCTACCATCACCAAATCGTAGCCATTTACAAGTGTAACAGTCACTAAACCCGAACAACTCAGCACAATATCAAACGAAGTCAATCATAGACGTCAGGTTTAAATAGATCGAACCGAACAGCCCGCATCAGCCATTACTGGCATCAACGACGATGTCTCTCTCAACAGGAAAGACAAGAACAAAGCTCGAGGTAGCCGTCGAGCGGCCAACACCATACACGTTCGACCTAGGCCTCCTGCTAGCAAACGACGCAAACCCCATAAACACATCAACCCCAGCCGAAAGTCCGTCCCTAGGCGTCGACCCGCTCGAAGCCCAGCTGATCGCGACAGCACGCGACGGCGCACAGGGCCTAATAAGTACGCCTCCTTCCTACCTACCTACCTACCTACCTACCATCTTTTCCAACAACGCCCCCCACCTTTCCTCTCGAATATCCAGCTAACGTTCCTCCCCAGATCAACTCCTCACAACATGCCCAATCTCCTCAACACCCCAAGGCGTCCTCCTATCCCTCCCACCCCCAAGCACCGCTCTACCGCGCGAGAAACCACTGCCCGAGCCCAAGGCCCCCACGAAATGGGAGCAGTTCGCCGCCAAGCGGGGCATAAAGCCGAAGACGCGCGAGCAGCGGCGGATGCGGTCGCAGAAGTACAACGAGGAGACGGGCCAGTGGGAGAAGACGTGGGGTTTCAATAAGGACGGGCGCATTGATCGGAAAGAAAAGGGCATGGTGCAACAAGACTGGCTGGTCGAGGTAGATGAGAAGAAGGAGCGCGAGGAGAAAGAGGCGAGGAGGCAAAAGGGAAAGAGTGGCAAGGGGAAGAAGAAATGAAAGACAAGTCAAGATGAGATCGGGTGGGGACAGGTGTTTATGATAACCCCTAACAACTAGCAGCACAGACGAGGGCATTTCCCCTCTTCCGTGGCATGATTAACGATACCCAGAAAGCCACATGTTCACAAAGAGAAGAAGATCTTGGGCCGCCTGACAGTAAATGGTGTGGGATTAAGGGTGTTTGCGGTGCACAGGTCTTGAACAGCATTGCAAGGGCGTTCCAAAGTGGGTAAAAACGGTAGTGTATATATCATTCCATGCTTCACCACGGCATCCCTATTCGTTATGATACATACTGCAAGCAAACAGTATTTTCTCGCTGCGCACATTATACCCCAACTCCGTCGAGCCAGGGCGCTGGGCAGTGGAGCAAAGTGTCTCATCGCCATCAGATATACCTTGTCTCGAAGCCTATCGACCAACCCTATACATGATCCCTAGGATACTAATTTCGTTTCTTTCTTACATTACCCAAAGGCAGAGCACCGCATATGCAAGCAGCAATAACAATATAGCATATGTCCAGAGCAAAATATATGAGGTGCAGATGAACTAAGCCACCTAGCTTCCTCAACTTCATCCTAGCTTCATGCATTCATCAATCAGTTTCCACCTAGCCCCTTTCCAGTGGAATGCCTACTCGCTTGCTCCAATAGATACCGCGCCGCAATGCCATCAACACAAGGGGTATACCAAAAGCGAAGAAAACTGCCATCTCCCAAAAGCAAATAACATAGAAAAGGAGACCAGCGAGATTAGGCATGCTTCCGATGAGTCGTAAGAAGCGGATAAAATGGTCCAACTGTGAATATTCAGAGTCGCTTGTTTCACAAGATAGACCTGAAAGGCGGGGAGAAGATTATGAATCCGACCATCCCTCAGCGTACACTCGAAAGGAGCCAAGAGCAATTAGCCCTTAAAACGCAATATTCTCATACAAGGAGGGCGAATTGGACCAAGCACCTAACACCTGCCGAACAGTGTTACTCCCGGTGAGGTTGAACTACTGTGGAAAAATGCTCAAAAGGGGGGTGTCTTCAGAAATTCATTGGTGACAGTGGTTTGATGGGAGACAACGGTCGTAGCTCCCGGGTTTGTTGTGCAGGGGTTTCGCGGTCAACAGATTGATTCCCTGAAGACGATGAATAGTCAATGGTGAGGTTTCCGCTCGATTGACTAGGAGCCAGCGTCTTTTTTCTTAATTTACCATTATGTACGTCGGTAGTATGTACTGAACTCTTGCTACCATCAGAAGAGGATATGGTACTATCGTCGCGAGATTCGTTGCCATTACGGCGGTCTCCAGCAAGTGCACGAGGCAACGGTTGCTGAAACAGCTTATATTCTTCTTCAATGTACTTCGCTTCGTTTTTGCAGCCCTGCCAGCAAAGCCGCCAGTCGCAGACGAGGAATTTGAAACAAAACGCATCTATTTTCATGCAGGGCTGAAAACAGATGCAAAGATTTCGGAAGTCCATCTTGTTCTTATCCGAGTGCGCTAAAAGGAGGCTGAGGTGACAAGTGACTGCGAAAAGAAGGTAGTAATTGAACGGCGGTAGATTCGATAGCTCATCGATGAGCATCTGTGGAACTTTTTCGGCTCCAGCGCAATTCCGAGAGATACGCTCTTGTGCTTCTTTTGGGAAGAGCTCATCAGGGAGCTCACGCAGCCAGGCTTTCAGCATAGAACCGATTATGTTTATGTCGTAGAGGTCATCTTGAGCAAAAAGATCGACGTCGTATTCTTGAAATGGGTTAGAAATGATATCAGGAACAATAGGTCAACCACATACCCTCGTCAAATCTTCGCTGCCACTTTTTAATCTGAGGACCACTTCCAGGCACCCGATAAAGACCCTCTACATCAGTTCCGTTGAAGTTGAGGTAATCTATAGCCCGCCAGGGGAAGGCTGGCATCCAGAATTCCGTTTTGTCCCGCGATTCTTCTAATCTTTTCGAAATTCTTGTCTTGCGTGTTTGCTCAACCAATGGCAGATTGATAACTTTCAGAACATAGTGTTCGTCATCCACTACCGGTTCTCTTTCAGATGTGCTGGCACTGCGGCTACTCTTTCCAAATAAGCCTTTACTGATCATGTCGGCGGCTCGGCTACCCGAACTCCTAAGCCCACCAAAGAATGTAGATCCTCCGTTGTCCCTGATAGAGGGAGGTTGACTTCTATTCTCTTTATCATTGCGATATTCTTTATGCGACGTTGTATCACGAATCGCTCGATCTGCCGAGTGGTTGCGAGTGGTTGAGTTCATCATATGCCTGAAAGACCTATCATGTGCCTCTGGATTAATTGGGGCAGTCTTTAGAGGCTGTTGTTCATTAAAAGTTGCCGATTTTTCCGGTTCAGTCATGTGGATTGTCACATTCTGCTGTGAATTCTGACCATCCTGCTCTTTAAGTGATCTATTGCGACCCAATAACGTAAATGGTTTAGGCTTGTTCTTTTTCAATGTCGCTGGTTCGTGTTCAGTGGTGGATGTAGTTGCGTCTGATTTAGATTGTAAAACAGCGGCAGGCTTTTGGATAGGGAGGTCAGGAGAAGACCGATCTAGTGCACGAGAACAATTAGCATGGACAAGAAAGCAATTGAGAGAGCTTCAGTTGATGTTTCCTATGTGACGCACCGGAATACTTGGAGGCTTTGCTAGGAACTCTCTCTGCCATTATGGGTAAATCGACGCCGCGCGACATGGCCTCACTATTACTTGCAGTATGAGTGTGTTGAAGTTGGTTATTAGACCTTGAGCCCTTTCCAAAGTTGAAGAAACGGCTACCACTCCTCGTGTGCTTCTCTTCGGTTTGACCGTAAGCCTGGGATAGATTGGGCGACGTCGCAGATGCGTTAATCAAAGGCACGACGATTGGATGCTGCAAACGGGAATTGGGATCGCCAGCTTCCTTCCGGACGAGATGGGTATCATCGACAGAGCGCGGCGGCAGCGAGGGCTGTTCCTCGACAGCTCGCGACCGGGGCTCTCCTTGCTGGGTTTGCGGGCGCCTCGTCGGGTTGAATTTGCTGAAAGGGGAGCGAGGAGACTTGGGCGACTTGTTCGAGAGACTTGGTGACAGGACTTGGAGGGTATTGTCGGGGGCGAATAAAGAGCGCGGGCTGGGACCGTCGGTGATTCCCGGGGCAGTGGATTCGGGAGAGCCAGCAATGGCAGCGGTGGTGGCAGTGGAAGAGGGCGGGCCCTGAGAGTCGTGACCAGCAGGTGAGGGAACGTCTTCAGCCAAAGCCAGCGGCTGAGGAGCGGACCTGCGTCCCATTATTGCATGTGTGTGGCGTTCTACGGCCGCCGCAAGCCAATTCGAGCAATGCAGGGAGGGATCCGGGTATTATTGGCCGGCTGGCAGCTCAGCAGGCATCGGACAATGAACCAATGTTCAAAAATAAAACGGCTTGTACCCTTTACGCGCTGCCGCAGACGCAGACGGGAGGGAGCGACAAGGAGCGGGCTGTTCGTCTCGTCTCGCGCGTCGGTGGAATGTTGTATCAGAATGCCCAATTCCTAATTCCTGGGGGTGGTGTCAGGCCGGTTGCGCAACTGATTGGTAGCGGCAAAATACCCTGAGATGGACTATTGAAACTCGCGACAAAACCCCAAAACCACCCACCACCAACATAGGTCCAATACTCCGACACTACTTACGGACACCAGAGGGCAGGGCAGGGTAGAGCAGGACAGGACAGGACAGGACAGAACAGAACAGAACAGGAGAGAGCCCGGGGCCAAGACCGCCGGGAAGTGGGCGTTCTTTGTTGCTGATTGACGTAGACAGGGAGACAAATGACCAGTCTAGTGGGTGGGCAGAGAATGGAAGAGGATATCAGAAGAATTAGTTACCTGTGATGCATTTGTTCTGTCGATCACCCAGACACAAGACACCTCATAAGGTTCCGAAGGTAACAAACGAAGAATGGCGGTCGTTTGGTGTTTGGTCTGCTTTGCTTCGCCTTTGCGGGATGCCACGGCCTGCCTGCTCGCCTGCCTCGTCTGTCAAAGCCGGATCGTGATGGACAGGGAAGGAGGAGGTACCGTGCACTCACTACCTAACCAGAAGTATCGGTAGGGGTTCGGAGTGGGAAATGTGAGAAATAGAAGTAGGTTGCTGGACAGACAGACAGACAGACAGACCGTCAGGGTGTAGTGTAGAGTACGGCCAGCAGTGTAACGGTGAGTCCGTAGGGGTATATGGTGTTAGTGTGGGCTAGCTAACCAGTATTGTACCTGGGCAAGTGCCTGGACTAAGGTTGTCGATTAACGACATTTGAGAAACAAACAGACGGGGGCTCGTGCAGGCGACTCCGTAGAATAGGTAGGTACTCGGATAAGGTAGGTAAGCACTGTAAAGGAGGCTGGTCGGGAGAGAGTATAATAATGTAATAATGATCTGGAATTGTTTAACTAGGGGGCTCTGATATCTGACAAAACACCATGCACGAAATGCAATTTGATCGCTAGTGGTCGCCTTAGTAGCAGCAGCAGTGCTTGTACTAAGATACTTAGGGGGGATTTTAGTTATACATTGCGCCAGTCTAATGCACGTACGCAGTACGGAGTACTCTTCGATAACAGTTAACAAGGGCTCTGTCGATTAGGTGCCTAAGTTGGTTAGGTAGCCAGTTAGACAGATCAAGCTAGAGCCTGCTAGGCTTGAAGTACATAGATATTTGTGACTTACCTTAGTGTAGGAAGGTATTTTGCCTGTGTTTCAGGAAATGGGGTGTGCCGACATTATACTAGAAAGAGCTGGTTATCTCCTTCCAATCTAGTGTAGTATAAACTCTCGCTCCCAACGTGAATGAACGTTACTGTCCAATCTATTACCTACACGACATAATAGTATAGTGCTGAGCCGCGAAATATTATACAAACAGTTGGGCTCTCTGCTGTATTGGGTAGCATGGATGGTATAGAGTCGATTGAAACTGTTTGGATATTATAATTCCTCTCTCCTTCTAGAATGTGAAGCACACGTGGGTGGATACGTACACGCCTAACATGTTATTGTAGTACATACAGGTATTATATATAGAACGCGTGTATACATACCTACTTGAGGCATCTGTACATAACAAATACCTGGGCATGAACCTGCTTCCCAAGCCAGAGCCCTATCACTGTGTACTGCCACTATTAGGTCGGGTCAGTTACACTAAATAGTTAGATTGATATACTATTCTGGGATTGACGACAAACCAAACGATCCAATCATCTCTTTGTCATAACATTCAATGTATCTTCATTGGCAGTTGGTTAATGCGTTCCATTTGTTGTGTATATATATATACTTTCTTTTCCAGAAGACCTCATCGGAGCAAGCAGCCTTAGATAGTGGTACGCCAATGGTTCTGGTGTCTAATGCCAAGAATGCCACACCAACAGGGGACCTGATGCACTGGTGACGAAACCACAATAGGCTTAACAGGGGTTTCGTGGACCGAAACACAAACCCGCTTGAATTCTGAAACACGCCGATCCTGCACGTCCTTAAAGAACCGACCGGCCGGCGCATACCGCGATGGCAATTTACAAGTAAAATCACTCAAATCAAGGCAGTCCGTCTATCTACACGGCACAGCATTTAATTGTCAATCTAATAAGAAAGGGAGCAAAAACGCAACTGGATAAATATGGCGATAATATCCATTGGAGGCCTACACAATTATTCGCCCCCAATATCAACAACCAAGACCCACGCCATACACGTAAGACAGGATTTACGTAGGAGACATGATACATCCTAGTCGGCAAATAGTTAACGAGAAACCGCGCAGCGCTAGAGAAGATAGTAGGCTGGCTTGAGGATGGCTCCATTCATTACTTCCAATGATATATCTCGACTAATTCGGCTCTACCCTCCTATCCGTTATGATCCTGGGGAAAGAAGTCCCGATAAAGATATTGGCCAAGACGCCTTTGTGATATAAATATCTGATTAACACTGAGACAGCAGTAGCGGCGGCTCTGGAGCTCTAACATAGTCACGGAAGGATCTTTATCCGTCTCGCTGCAGCCGAGTATATCTAGCACGACAAATTCGAGGTGCGTGCAGCAAGCCAAGATACTTATAAAGAAAAGGCCAGACACAGCCCAGGTTCCAAGCCTGCAACGATACTTGCCTATTAGTAGTTTTTTCGGTCCTATTGGAACGGGACGACCCGATGCAGCGATACCAAGCTCGATTTGCGACCAGTACCTGCGATGTTCTACGAACAAGGGTATGGTTAGCTTTGGAAACTGTTGCTATTGCCATGTGGTCGGTCCAAGCAGGTCTTCTTCATGTCCCAGCGCAAGGCTGAGTCTAGTGCATGAACACCCGGAAAGGGGTGTACATCAGTTTGCGTCTGCCACCCTTGGCCAAAGGAAATGATGAAATATTGCGTCCCACGTGTACATGATGCTTTCAAGAATTAGGCTACAAATGACAGATGCCCATTAACAAACTAGGATGACGGATTCAAGATTTCGAAAATTAGAAACATGCTACGGCTTATATTTAGTCCAAGTCTCGGAACAAAGATAAAGAGATGGACCGACAAGCTATTTATATCGCAGCGTTTATGTCGTGTACCGGTATACACATCGTAGACTCAGTACCTACAACACATGAAGTTCCTACTAGGTATGACATCTACCTACATCCTTGTGTTCATGCACCTACGGTAGAGGCTCATAGGGATTGCCAGGCAGACATGGAAAATGCCCGGTAGTGTGGTACATACATACTTACATACACATACATACAGTACGTACCTACATGTAGGTAGTGTAGTATGAGACGCCAAATGGCCCCACTTCTATAACAGGCACCTAGTTAAGGTACAGCCTATCTCCGTCACCTTCAACCCCACCTTGATCTCACATGGCTGTAGTACTACTAGCAACAACCACCTGGTGAACATAGTCTTCCTATGATACAACACGTGCTTGCGGTCCATACTTTGAATAGAAAGAAAACATAGAAAGTCAACAGTTTGAGTGTTTTCTATTTCAGAGATGGCGAACCTAAAAAATTTACCAGAGGAGCTCCAGCTTGCCACAGCCAACCACGTCAAGTATATCCAAAGTCTAGATACGAGAAAGGACGAGTACGATTATTGGCTGACTGAGCACTTGCGTCTAAACGGGCTCTACTGGGGATTGACTGCGCTTCATCTGCTCAGACATCCCGACGCACTACCCCGAGACGAGACCATCGACTTCGTCCTGTCTTGTCAGCATGAAAGTGGAGGGTTTGGTGCTGCCCCGGGACACGATGCTCACATGCTCTATACCGTCAGCGCTGTGCAAATTCTCGCCTTGGTTGACGCTTTTGATGAACTCGAGACGCGCGGCACAGGCAAGCTGAAAGTTGCGCAATGTGAGTCTCCCATACCATACTCGATCCGCCGGAATGACAAGACTAATCCACTCCCTCGCCAGTCATGGCAGGACTCCAGGATCGAGAAAAGGGTACCTTTGCTGGCGATGAATGGGGAGAAGAAGATACTCGCTTCTTATACGGGGCGCTGAACGCCTTGTCCCTTCTTGACATGCTGCATCTAGTCGATGTCGACAAGGCCGTGAAACATGTTGCTGCTTGCGCCAACTTTGACGGGGGCTATGGCGTGAACCCAGGTGACGAGTCACATTCTGGTCAGATTTTCACATGTGTAGCTGCACTTACTATAGCCAAGAGACAAGACCTTATCGACGTGGATAGACTGGCTGGGTGGCTGAGCGAGCGACAACTTCCAAACGGAGGTCTGAACGGTCGACCAGAGAAGAAAGAAGACGTCTGCTATAGCTGGTGGGTCCTGAGCAGTCTCTCGATGATTGGCCGGACGCACTGGATTGATCGGGAGAAGCTCATCAGATTCATTCTGCAGTCCCAGGACACCGAGAATGGAGGTATCTCAGACCGACCTGGTAATACGGTCGATGTCTGGCACACCCTCTTCGGTCTCACAGGCTTGAGTCTTTTGGGTTACCCTGGCCTGGATGACATTGACCCCGTGTACTGCCTACCAAAATCAACGATAGAACGTGTAGTGGGCAAATCGATGTAGTCCAATGCCGAGCAGCTCGGTAGACTGCCTCTCATATCAAAGCCATCGTTTATTTGATTTTATAATCTATACATACCGGGCAGCAGCCATACTCTCCCCTTAGTAGCTGATAATCTGCCAGCTACTTCGGGTTGTGGATAAGATAAAGAACAGGTGTCGTAACGGTTCTTACATCCTGAGAGTCAAAAAAAAAACAGTCATGATGATCATGGCTGAGCTAAACAAGTGTACATAGGTATTCATGTTGAATATTTTGATCTAGACAAGCATATGGGAGTGATTAGCACCGCATGTCGAATAATTTCGAAACTTATAATATAACACTATCTCAGCCAAATTTTAAAGAAGTCATTTTACGTGATATTACGATGTTACACTCTCAATATTGTGGGCTATTCAATGCCTACATAAAAATGCGTTGCTGTTAAGAACCCAAAAATTCGAGTCGTCTAAAATAGTTGACAATGTGCCCATAGGATATCTCGCACCCATTGGAGCTTGTTCTCATTATCAGCTGTCTCTTCGGCGTCGACTATGGATATTCACCATACAGGTGGGCAATTGCGATATCATGTACAGAATCCCACTTTGACATGTTCTTCAAGCGTTACTGCACCAAACGAGATTAGGTTGAAAGGCTGTGTTTGCTTACCATTAAAATACCTATCAAATTCTCCATCGCAGCATTCGTGGTTAGGGTAGTGTTAGCACGGCTGAGTTGCTATCCGTAGTATGGAAGAGGTAAGTATATTTCCTCCATGTCATACTGGGCTTTTCCTTGGACGGAGTAATCCAAAGCAGGGCATAGAATTGTGGATGCGTTAGAAAGTGTAGTAATAAATAGGTAAATATGAAACTGTGCCCTCTTCTAAGGCCCTACGGAAGTCTACCTTCGTCCGAGTTCAGGGCAGGGCAGTATGAATTTTAACAGCCAAGGGCGAGGTGGCAACATGCCGTCATCAATAAATCATGCCGTAGAACTTTGAGTATTCCTAGACTAGATGAGAAACACTTCTTCTGGCATAAAAAATAAGTCATGGGAAGAGGGTGGCAGGGTGGTGGTAAGTAAGTGTTATCAAGCTTAAAGGAAAGAATGAGCAGGTGAAAAAGAAGTGAAAATATAACTACAACCCCGATTCGAACTGCCAACCTCAAAATTGCAAAAAGAATCCGGGGAGCTACCTTGGCACGTACCAGGCTCAACCTTGATGGGAACTAGGAATGCGCCAGACTCGACCTGAACCGGAAAACCCTTGAATACCTATGGCCCTGCCTCTGGCACAAGTGTTTGTCCTGGCGACTATAACCACTGCGCCATCAAGCTTGATGACATGTGCTAGTGGAACGTCTGTTGAAGGGATGCACACTTCTCATCATCTATATACCTGCCTTCTTACCCCGTGCACCCACTCCCTTTGTGTGAGGGTACAGGGTATTTCTCTTGCAGCTATCTACCACCCATCACTATAAACTCCAGAAATAGGTCTCCAATACTACATCTAGGTGGCTACACTCATGAAGTATTGCCCGCTGTAATTATTACCTCATTAGACGTTCCTATCCCACGCAATAAGCCCTAGCCTCTGAGTATTCAATTATCACTAGAAACGTTGATATGAAGAACCACTCTACACTTTCTCACCTACACTTACTAAATATTCAAGGCTATGACTTCTATCGAGTAGCCTTTCTAAGGCTGTAGTAGTTGCAACATGGCTACACCAACCCAACACTGTATCATTCGATACGATACTGCAATGCCTAAAGTACCACATCTGGAGAATAGGTAGTAATATGATCTCTCGAGGCGCCCCTTCCACCAGACCCAGAGCATCACCACTTCAGCTGCTTGCCATAGCACATGCACAAGACTCCTCTGCAGACTCTCCCAAACGATAATGTCCAAGCCTTCGCGGGAAGTATAATGAAGTGAGACTCGCTACCTAAAAGGAGGAACATCTTATTTAGAAGAAGTCGGGGGATAATACATACAAAAGATCATTCCAGACTCGCTTAACATACTGTCGTATTTTACTAGCTATTAGGAATTATTCGCCAGTGCTGCCGAGAGAGTGACGATCTGTTTAGGTAATGGTTCGTCCAAGAGTAGGGGTGTATCTAGGTTACTGCTTACGGGATAGGTGAACATGAGTACAGAGCCATGAGGATAGATATATTTTATATGGTGCCTCGAAACTGCGAGATAATTTATACATAAACAAGAATTGTGCTATATCAGAATCAACTGATGTTCGGACAGTTCTCCTATATTAGCCACATGTACGAAAATACCTCTTGAAAAAGGTAGATACCAGACTAGACTCCTTCACTACACGACGCCATCACTTATCAAAACGAACATAGACGAACATATGGTTCTTCAGAAGATGGAAAGATTACAAATGTCACTTCCAATTTGGAAGCAATAAGTTCAAGTCCTATTTTTGTTTAAACAACCCTAAGAACGCCTGCCTATTCTGTAGCAGAACGCCATCCGCACATGCATGCAAACAGATCGGAAGAAAAAGAAACGGATTACATATACTCCCCTCCTCCCGTACCTCTCTCACATCATCATATATCCGCGTCGCCATCATCATGCAAGTTGAGTCGAAGGGAACCCGATCCGTCTAAGTCTAGCACGTCCAAGCATGTAAATATTTTATTCCCCAGAGCCCCTCTTCTAGAAAGTCTGCACCATGTTCGTGACTTGCGGTCTAAGGATACCGCATTTTTTCTTCAGCGTTTTGACGGACTCCATGAACAGCTCATCGCTATCCCATTGCCCCGTGCTCTCGACCGAGAAGATGAAGTGGTCCTTCCTGCGGCCGAGCTTGACCTTGCCCTCGAATTCCGGATGCCGCAGCGCTTCGCGGCTGACTGTGTCCCGCATGGGGTCCTTGACGACGGCCTTGAGCTCGCCCTCGTGGCCCTCGTACCCACTCGCTTTCGCCTTGGCCTCCTGCCTCGTCACTTTCTCGAGCCCGACGACGCCCGGCATGAAGCACTCGGCGAACTTCTTGGCGTCGGCGCCCAGGATCGGCCGCGTGATCGTGATCTTGGGCATCAGCCTGTAGCTCGCCGTCGCGACGGGCGAGTACTTGGCGTGGTCCCACCCGAAGCCCTTGTGCATGTGCATCTCGATGTCGATCTCTTGGCCGGGCCGCATCTTGGCGATTAAGATGTCTGGGTTGACGGGGCGGATGGTATCCTCGCCCGAGAACCACTTGGCCTGGCCGCCGAGGGGCTGGAAGACGATGTCCCGCGCGTAGATGTGCGCGTTGTGGTACAGCACCGTCGGGTCCCGCGCGTCCTTCGGTGCGTCCTTGTTCCGCGTGCACTTGGCGGCGAGCTTCAGGCTCACCGTATTCGTGTCGTAGGTCGTCGCGTACGCATCCTCCTCGGGCCCGGGCTTGCGCCAGAATCCCATAAATTCGCGTATGCCTTTCTTGCCGCCCGTGAAGGGGATGAGGCCCAGCCTGTGCGCGAGGACCTCGTCTTGGATCACCGAGGTGTTGTTGTTAACGAAAACCGTCTCGATGGCGAGGCTCGGGATCTCGGCGATCATTATCCTGCGGAAGGCATTGGCGATGGAGGCGTCGACGCCGATGAGGGAGAATTGGGCCTCGAATTGGTCGTTTTGGTGGAACTGGACCTTGAAGGTGCGGCGGAAGTCCTCCTTGTCCCAGGCATGTTCCTCGTTGGCATAGTTATCGGGGTAGTCGTCTGAGACGGTGTTCGTTACCGTTTCCTTGTTGATGCCGATAGTCTAGCGAAAATGTTAGTTCTGACTGCAGGAGCAGGTGAACCATGCGGAAATCTTACATTGCGCTCTTCGAGTTGAACTGCGCTCGGCGCTCTTCGTCCAGAAGAAGGTGCCATAGTCTTCCAGTCACCGTCGCCGTAGGTGTAGTATAATATATGGTGGGGTGAATTGAAGACCATGCTATCCCGAGCAGAAAAAGTTGAAGGGATTGGGTTATCGATAACAGTGAATGAATTCAATCCATTCCTGAAGCTCACCCCCACCAATTGATCAACACACCCCACTAGCTACCTAGCTCGACATCTAAACTTGTGGATGCTTCACGTGGATAAGTAGAGTCTATTTTCCAAGCTGTGGAGAGTTTATTGAACAAAGTTCGGAACATTATAGTGGCAAGGGAAAGTATACCTAGTAGTATATAGACTACACGAAAACCTACCTAGGTAGCTTAAGCACATGCATCAGAGGCGAAACTCTTAAGCATACGCAAGATGGTACAGTTCATGTTCGTATTATTGATATCAGCCAAACCAACAGCACCTCGTGGGATCCCAGCAGGTCGCCGCTCCATTTAATACTTGTACAAGTATAGGGTATACATATTACAAACATCATATTATATATAGATAGATAGATATACAGTTAGTCACTCAACCAGGGTCCCACTCAGAACAACTTAGTGCCATTCCCAGCAGCTTGCTGCATAAAGAACCCTTTAAGCGGTCCCATAGCATTGACGGCGCTCAAACCCCACGACCGCAGGGGAACAAGAGGACCACTCTCCACCGAGTACAGCTTGTGCAATTTATCCACCACGCCGAGCATGATGTGGTTCGCGACGTATCGCTCCGCGTTGTACGATTCCAGCGACATGCGCGTGCCGATGTCCTGGCCGTGCGAGACAGCGTAGTCGATGGTCTTGGCCAGGCTCTCCACGTCGCCTTGTCCCTGGTTGAGACCCTGGCCCGCGAGAGGGTGCACCGTGTGCGCGGCGTCGCCCACGAGCGCCACGCGCTCGCCGATGTAGGTGTCTGCGTGGCGCATCTTCAGCGGGAAGGACGCGACGGTGCCTTCTTGTACGCCGACGACGCTCTGCGGTATAGCCTGGGCGTCGAAGCGTGTGTGCTGTAGCCTCCAAGCCAACTCGTCCTCGTGTCCTGAGCTCATCGTGTGCATGAATTGCAGATCCACCGTGTTGAGGCGGAAGGCAGCATTGACAAGGGCGATGAAGTCTTTCGCGGGGAGACGCTTCAGCAATGCGGCGTTGGAGGGTGTCGTGGACCAGACGAGAGTCGAGCGGTTGCCTGGGAGAGGGAGCATCGCGATAGGTCCCGTGGGAAGAAACCTCTGGTAGGCGATTTTCAGATCGTCGCCGCCCCAGCCGTTGCCTTCTAGCTCGAGCGTCGCAACGACGCCGTGACGCTCGTAATCCCAGCCTTTGCTGTCGATACCGGCGAACGTTCTCACGGGGCTGTTAGCGCCGTCCGCGCCGACGAGGAGCCGTGCGGCGAGCTGCTTCCCTCCGCCGAGATGAACGATCGGCCACTCCCGGAAATCCAGCTCTTCTGTCTCCTCGCCTAAAGTAATACTCTCGACACGGGCGCCGTCAAAGGTCGTGATGCCGCTGAGCTCGTCGATGCGTTTGAGGAGGCCTGACGTAAGGTTCAGATTCTCAATCATGTATGCGATGGTTCGACCGTTCGGCGCCGACCCAGGCGCCCAGTCGAATTCGATGCGCGCATCCGACACGCCATCCCAAACTTGCATTTCATGGTATGGCTGGACTCGGTCTCGTTGTATGTGGCTCCATGCGCCGATCTTGTCGAGAAAATTAGCCGAAGACGGTGTGAGGGAGCTGCAGCGGTTCGAGAAGCGGTCGGAGGGGAGTTGCCATGACCGTAGCTTGCCTAGGTCCTGGGCTTCAACGAGCGCCACTCGTAGGCCGGCGGTGGTGGGATTCGCCTCTGTGAATACTGCATTTAGCACCGAGGCATCGAATCCATCATCAGACTATTTATTCGTCGGGACGTACTCAGCGCAGCGAGGAGACTGAGGCCAGCGGGCCCGCCGCCAACACAGACGACATCGTAGATGTCAGGTTGCGATGTGCTTGCATAGGATCTTGCCAATGATTGCCTTAGTTTTCTGTTGCAGCTCCTACATATACTCGGCGTCGAAAGTCGCAGACGCCGACTTGTGAGAATAAGCGCCTCCATATTACTTCGTCCGCACGGGCATCAGGCGCTCGTCAATAGTGGGATGATGTTTGAAGCATATATTCCATGCCGAGACTTGAGAGACAATCTATGCCTACTAGTGCAGTACTGAGTGAGCTAGTGAGTAGGCCAGGCCTGACCGGGGTGCTGTTGACCTGTCATTGGCCAAAGTCTATCCACCATCTTGCATTCGTTACATATCTTCAAGGTTGTACGTAGTAGCTAGCCACATAAGGTAACATTTGAAAAGTGATTATGGTTGATTTGTACTTCCAAAATCAACGCGATGGCAATCATAGGTAAGCCAGGGTTGAATGTGAAAATCAGTGTATTGCTGATTTACCGGTTTAACAAGACAAATTAATAGACAATGTGCATCCTGGTTCCCCTTCTGCCGGCCGTATACTTATACAATAGAACCATTAGTTAACCATATACAAATATCGTGAGCCATCTATCCCTACTCTCACTCTCCTTGGTACGTTAATTATCAACATCCTTCCAACCTCGATCACCGAATTACTATTCTTCACGAGAGGGAGTCGAAGACGCCGAGGCAAACTCTTCATTTCCCATCTGGGCAGTCTCCTTTGTGGAATCCTCACCTCGTGACGTTCCACTGGCCGTACCGAAGTCTGTTGTTTCGTGATCGGTAAACTCACTTCCACGATTCTTCTCCCAGCTCTTAAGGTCGTCCTCAGCATCGTTAAGGACTTGCCGAGCGGCACCTCCCTGTTCGTACACCTTGCGCGGATCGCCTGGTGTTACCGGAGTGTCGTCCAGGAGAGATAGTAGGCGTTTTCCATGCTTTGCGAGAATGATTTGCTTTTCGGCACGCTCTATCACAGCTGAAAACTCGGCATCGTAGGCTTCTCTCAGCTTCTTACGAGTCTATTCCATCGCCGGGTCAGTTAGTAAATCTGTATTGTTGCGGATGTATTGTGTGAAGAAGAATATTGTAAAAAAAAACCAAAAGAACATACAATATTCGTCAGCTGTGCCTCAGCAACCAGGTTTTCTGCTTCTGCCCTCACCAGCTCTTGCTCAAGAATGACAAGCTTCGTGCTCTGGGGCTCCTTGACCTTGAGCTTCTGTATCTCGTCGGCAATCTTTCCCTTGTTGTCACGGCTCGGCTGCACGCTCTTTTCGGTGTTACGGATCGTTTTGAGGATGCCGCGGGCATCGTCAAGGTTATGGGCGTAGCTATCCTCTTGCGCCCCTAGCTCACTGAGGATGACGCCGACCTTGTCGCTGATGTCGGAGACGGCCTCATCTTGTGTCTGCTCGCCCCACTCCGATAGTTCTTGGGCGATTATGTTGCGTTCTTTTCCCGCGGCCTCGTGAGCTGAGATCAGATTGTTGGTTGACTTGATCAGACGGTAAAGTCGGCGGGAAAGTTCAGGCTGGATCGTCCCGCGGAGCGACGCAAATGAAAACCCCTTCCGGTGCGTAGGCGAAGACGAATTACTATTCCCCTTGCCGGAACGGATGGATAATGATCGATTCCTAGCAGCGGAGTTAGCTTGTCTGGGTTCTGAGTTGACTAGATTTGTAGAAATCCGCAAGAGAGGTACACATAAGTCAAGTTTTGCGGAGTCCTGCGATCCGACTTTGGCTGTGGCGTGAGGGAGGCTAGAGGCGACGAGGGCAGATTTCTTTCCAGCTCTGCCACTCCCTTGGAACTGCTTCTGAAGAAATCCATTGTGGTGACCTACATGATGTGTCTAGGGGCTGGGAGTGATCAGCTAGATCCCTGAAGGTTCGCCAAGATAAACTGTTGATATATTAACTGACTGCCTCCTTCCCTGCTTCTAAAGCTATTATCTGCAGAGTGCGCTGTGGCGACCGGCAACCCTTCCCTATGATCATACTCCTCCCATGCGTGTTAGGAAGTATCGAAGTTTACTTACAGCTCCAAGGCAGTGGATTTTCGCGCTTGGCACCGGCAGCCAGTCAATTCAATTGATAGATCACGTACTTGTTCTGACAAGGATTATCCTAGGCAATCGAAGGCTTCTAGTGTACACGCAATATAGTTATAGTCTTGATGATATGATATCTATTCGTAGTACTAATATCTGCTGTGGTTGTAAATATGTTGCAGCTCGAAAGGACCTTACGTTCTTGGAGGATGTACTATAGGTAGATACGTCATAACCGATTGTTGATAAAGGCTAGATACCTAGAACAAATGATTTACGACACCCATCCGGAGGGTAACAAAGGGCGCTAACGAGCACTTAGAGGCACATCCTTTAAAGAAAGTGCATATCTACATGAGCACTCTATTTATGCCATTGATGTCATGGTATTGGTGGTAAGGTGTGTATGGCCCTAGTCAAGACAACTACTGTACCCCGCCTACTATTTAAAAACATCGTGTAGTTATCTACTTGTAAGTACATATGACGACAATGTACCCCATCCCAATTAAAGAGAGCTATTAGTGTAAACCTAACACCTTTCTCGCGATATTATATAGTACAAAGATAGTAAATATAAAGAAGATACAGATAGAAATCTTAGCCAATCATAGAAAAAAGACTTTGAGAAGCGAACGATGATAATCGGTGTGTCCGGTTGATGGATTATAGTGTACGCTCAGGAACACCAATGACGTAGGCGGCCACGGCTAGGTAGACAGATTCGAGATACACACTCGGTGTGGCGTCTAATTGCTGCAGCCATGTTGTGCGATGTTCAGCTAGGTCCCCGCAGGCCATTTCATTGGGCTAACTGACTTTTTCGTCATGTTGCACAGCTTAACGGTATCGGGTCTGGCTAGTTCGCTCGTATACGATTGGACCGCTGTGGCGATGGCTGCTCGTGCTCACTCGCGGGTAACTAACACGCACCGGCGTTGCAACTCGAGGGTGGCTATGGTGATGGTGGTGATGGTGGCCATGATGTTGGCGAACGGGAATATATTCCTCGTGATAGTAGTACTTGCGTGAAGGCTCGGGACGGAAACACATGTTCTCTGGCTCGGTGCGGTGATAGTACCTTTGAATAAGGGTAGTTGTATAGGGCATAGAGAGATGGAAGTGTTCTGTAGTTTAATCTGCTGGGATATGCGATGATTATTGTTGCACTGCACTGTGGGGGACCAAACTTGATAGACACAAGTGGTATTGTGAATGTTGATATATGAGTTTGAGAGTCCAATAATAATTACTAGCAAAGTGAAACGTGCCAGAATAGGGGCACGATGGTCATTAGATACAGATATATATATACTCAGTACCTTTGTACGCAACGACGAGGAAGCGTAGACCCTGATATCTAACCCTGCTTAGGGCCTCCAATCGGTCATCCATCCCGTCGCCCCGGCTGAGATATTCAGCAAAGAGGCTTAGGAGGTAGTGAGGCAAGGGTTCTTCTTATCTACGTCTTGCTAAGCCTTCGCTTCAAGCCGAGATCAACGGGGCATATCGAAAGCCTGGATTCCATCACCGAGATTGGCGAGGTGAGTCAAGTCAAGCAACTCCGCCCCCATCATCTAGTCCGGCTGACCTGGGTAGTGCTTATCTACGCAGGACCGTCGATGATTGTGGTATGTGGATGTATGTGGATGGTAGGCCGATGGCCTTGATCATCCCGATACTACATTTTGAATCCCTGTGCCTCGTTGCAGCGCGAGGCATATCGTATGCGTAGGTAGATTATGCCGCTAGAGAATAGATACGATCTGCCTGATGAGTTTGAATGCAAGCCGATCAATATTTTTCTACCCAAGTCGTACACTAATGCAACGAATCATAGGATAGTTACACATGTAAAACCTGTTTAATGGGCAGATAATGGAACGACAAGGAAACCCCTATTTCTTCTACAACACCAGCCCACACCATGAATAAAAGGAGAATCATAGGATAGTTACACATGTAAAACCTGTTTAATGGGCAGATAATGGAACGACAAGGAAACCCCTATTTCTTCTACAACACCAGCCCACACCATGAATAAAAGGAGGTACCATCCATGCCACTCACACTAATTCTATACGATGAATGATTCTCAACAACCTGCTTGGCGTCCTGTTCGTAACGAGTCCTCCGTGTGCTATATAGTGTAGCCTTGCTAATGATGTGTCATCCGTCTTCTTGTCAAATCTTTCGCCTTACATCAAATGGGAGTTTGACACAGTTGTGGTAGCTGATAGGTGGCCTTATACATTCTGACTACCTACTGTCATATTAAATAGCAGCCGGGAAGCCAACACGGCATAGTATCTACCCTACAGTAGCATCAGAAACAAAATGCAACGTGAACCCCCATACCCCGTTCTCCCATCCTATGATGTTGCGACGACGTCAGCATGCATACCCCACACGTTGATTTCGTGCATACGTGTGCAGTACTAGTCTGGTAGCACATAGCTAGGTAGCCCACCAGCTCGTTTAAGACAATTTCTCGACTGACGATGTATTATAAAACAATGTCAATACATAGAAGTACTAATGATTGGGTCATTCAACAGCCTGACCGAATGGTCTGGTCCCTGCATCTACTAAGTGCACGCTTCAATAGACAATGAAATGTAATTTCTACGTCTTAGGAGAGACTAGGGCATGGGAGATCGCGTCCACCAAGTTCCCTATAATAGCGTAACTAGCTAAGTTAGATGCATACCCTGATTCGACGAATAAGCGACAAATTTGAGTCGCCGCCGTTATGCTCTACTCAACGCTCTCTATTTAGTACCTCGCTTGAGGCCCCTGCGTTTCGTGTCCCTTTTTGTATTCCTACAGTAATGTCTAGAAATCTTCGCTGTTCATTTATAACAGAATTCAACTCATCATTTCGTCGAGAAGCTCACGTCTAGCTTCGAGAGCAGCCAGATGCCCACAAATACTGCCATGGTGCTCGAGAAAATGACAAATGGCTTGCGGAGAGCTGCTGCGGTAGAGTGCTCGTACGATACAATTAATTCGCGATCACGCAGTTCGTCCACCAAGTTTCGTGTCTTGATCGTGAGAATAGTTCGGCCAATCGTGTCCAGATACGTTCTTACGATATCGACACCATGTTCAGTGATGGATGAGTCAGGAGCCGTGGTGTAGAATTTGACGTTGCTGTTTAATTGTCAGTATGACTAGCGTGAAAGATCGGCTACCTAACTTACTCGGCGCCCTCAGGCAAGATGACGCGAATGTCGACATGTTCGTACTCAACACCCTCCGCTTGCTTGGGGCCCTCGATAAGGGGAATGTTGAGCAGGAATTTGCTACCTGACTTCTTCAGGTAGTTGTGAGAATCAGCATTCCAGCCAACTGTAAACGGGTATTTCCAGCCACCGAAGACAGGGTATCGAGGTTTGAGCTCAAGAATAGCTTCACGCTTGTTGGAACGGAAGCGTGATGTTGACACGTTGCCAATAACATCCGTGAAATAGGCATCCTTGCTTCCGGCTCCAAGAACAAACTTCATTTCCTTCAAGGCGAAGGTCTGTGGGCTGAAATACTGAGATTGTGCCCACTTGACGCGACTGAACTGAGAAGAAAGGTTTGCGCCGTAGTGAAAAAGCGTATATCGTTCTTCGAAGGCGACGTTACCTCCCCAATGACTCACTTCAATATCGCGCTCAAGCTGCGAAACGTGGGTAACGGGCTTGTTAAACTCATATCGCACTTTCACGGGCGAGCTTGCGCCAGCTGGAACCTCGGGGAAAGGACCATACGTAAGCTTTGATCCTTGCTTCACGGGAAATTCTTTCGTTTCTCCATGGCCAGCGATCTTGGTGTAATCTGGGGCGTCGGAAGAGGGGAGCTTGACTTCCGTCTTCTGCTTTAAGGTGGGATATGCTGAGGGGGCATAGGCAGAGAATGTATAGACCAGGTATTGCTTGTCTGCTTGTTCAATCGCCGCAGGCAATGGCTTCAGGGCATTGAGGTAGTAGAAGGAGATGCCGAGAGTCTGCTGACTCTGGGGAGCGAGAGGCGAGGGAAGCTTAACTCGGTAGAATTGGGTGTCGCTGTCAGTCTCCTTGTTAGTGGGAGCTTGGCCAGAACGGCAATCGCAAAACAGCACACAAAGCTTAACTTACCTTAACGGATCAAACTCAACCGCATCTACAGCAAATCCCACGAGGTCGGAGTTCTTCCTATCCTTAACCTCAAAGCCTCCGATCTTCTCCAGTTGTTCGTTAGTGAAGGGCAAGTAGTATTCGTTCTGCGGTTCTTCAGAAACGTTTTCAATCAGAACATTTATGGATTCTTTCACATAATTTTTCTCTAGCGAGATAATGTGGACGAGGTTCGCATTTTTGAATGTCTGAGGCGGTGTGAATGTGGAGGAAAGTCCAGCTTTGGATGAGGCTGATGCATCAACATTGGCTTCTGCACAGGCTGTAGAAAGCAAGGAAAGACACGCAGCCACAACGGCAGTGAACTTCATGTTGAAGAGATCCCGGATGGAGCGCTCATCAATTGAGCAGCTCCGCAACAGCGTCTAATACCCGGTATAGAAATGAAGAAAAGGGGGCGAGGAAAACCGAAAACGAAGATGACAAGCAGTTGTATGCTGTGGCCCTTCGCGTTTGGCTTGGTGATGTCGTCTTGGCCTGAGGGTAGCTAGCCCAGTAGTGTACACCTCTCCAAAAGTTACAGCTTACGTTGCTCAATTGCGCCCGAGACACGGCCTAGTGGGTCAGCTAATTAATTGCTTGCGCGGGTACAAGGTACCCTGCTAGTGAGTGCACTGGGCAAGCTCACTCTACGTAGGTAGTACCTAGGTACCCGCTATGTAGGCCTCGGAACTGAGGAAAGAATTGATCCGATAAATAAGTACCTGTATGTATCACACTGTGGATCTAGACCAAATACATGTTAGTAAAATCTACCCCACCATTTCCCCTGCTGCTTAACCCATTGATTAGGACCTCCATTATAATTTATACGTATGCACTCGGCACTGTAAGTCATTCAAGACTTGGCTCTTGAGGGTACCTAGTGACAATCCATGATCTAGGATATTCCCTGGTAGATTGTCTTAACGAGAGACTTGTAGAGCTTCGCCAGAACTTGCTATAATGTCCGACCCTGAGAGTGAATCGCGCTCCAAAACCCGCAAATTCAAGTCATACTTGTATGTATATAGCGACGAACAGCATGAGAAAACTGGTAGTGAGTCATAAATATCTAACAGTTCGCATAGAAAAGCGGGGCTTTCCAAAGGACTCTCTAAGGGCAAAGAGGAACTTGTCAAGGGAAAGCTTCATGTCGAACATGCCCTAGGACTGTGAGCGACTCCTGTATCTGTGAACCGCAAGAGTTCCTGGAATGGCGCGTATTAAAATCTCCAAAAAGAGGTCCTCAGCCTAACGTGATCCCTCCGGATGAGCCGGGTCTTGTCGCGGAGAGCCGCATCGTAGCTATTGGGTGGCATCCTGTTCCCGGCGGCGGATGGCTTGCCGAAACAGGGCTCGGCCAGCTCATAACTAAGAAGATTAATAATTACCCTGATCCCACCCAGCATTGGGCCATACTAGTGGGTGATTATTGTCACCAGCTCTGGATGGTCCGTCAATCGCGTGATCTTATTTGAATTGTGGCTGCTGCTTACAGTCGATAGGATGAAAACCTGGATATCATCTACATCAATGGCGAGCAAGCCGGGACTGAGTGGACACTCTATGAAATTGGCAAGACGAAACTCAATGACGAAGCCCTCAGACAAGCTGGTGAGCCTATAATCTGCAAGATTAATTCCGCTTTCTGTAAGCATGTGGGAATCTAACACGGATTGTTGACATACAGGTGAGATGGTTATCTACAACATGAGAGAAAAACAAAAAGGCTACAATCTCATTACAAACAATTGCCAGAATTTTGCCTTGAATATGTTAGACGCGATCCAGATCGGTAAACACAAAGAGTTTGGTACGGCTTTAGCCATCTTTCGCAGGGCGACCGGCAAGGGAAGTGTCAGCGATTTGTTTCTTGCGAAGCTGCCTGAAGCAGAGGAACAAGATGAGAAGCCTCCCGACGAAGTAGTGCAGCACGCTTCTCAAGTCATGGATGAGCACACAACGAAGATCGACACTCATCAGTCGTTGCATTGATTGCCGCGAGACTCCCCCACCACGCCTTGAATCTTGAGAGCACATCTCAATACCTTTCTAGCACGCGTAATTTGCTTGGGTCAGTCAGTACATGTTAGGATATATACTAATCTATCTTGAGCTGTCATTGGCGTACATGATATTCCGTATTGGTATATCAACGGTATCCAAAGCGTTCCGAGTTCCTAACTTTGCTGAGCGGAATGCGTCAGGAAATCTAGCCGTACGGATTTCTAGCCATATATTCGATATAATTGATATAAATCTTCTGTACTTAGCCAGGCGCTTTTAAGCATGAGAATGAGGCTAGCCCATGATCAAATATAAAAGAGCTATTGCCTTGAAGTCATATGCGATCTTGAGGAATGACGAGCCTATTGATGCCCACCGTCGGTGCAGCTAGTGTAGTGGCATGTTCCTAAACCAGTGTGATTTAATGCTTGAATTGGAATCGTCGATGATAAGTAGACAAATCATGCTAAGCTAGCTTGGGCTAAAGGGGCTGAAAGGGGGGGCAATTATGGCGTTGAATAATGAACGGTCCTAAGTCGGACTACCATCCAAAACCTTTAAAGAATGTTACCTAATACAAACTACACCCAAAATCACACTTACATGGCTGAACATCTTGGCATGCGTGGGACAAAGTAGACGATCTATATGTACATTATTGTTGTTATAGCTACACATTGGGCGAGACTTGGCAATAAGCTCCAGATATCCTCCCAAAA
The DNA here is from genome assembly GCA_022495085.1 of Xylaria sp. FL1042. Taxonomy (NCBI): domain Eukaryota; kingdom Fungi; phylum Ascomycota; class Sordariomycetes; order Xylariales; family Xylariaceae; genus Xylaria; species Xylaria sp. FL1042. The sequence continues at coordinate 46,835 of MU380193.1, read as the reverse complement.
GGTTCTCTTACATTTTCTATTCCTCGTATAGCATGGCAGCGCTATGTAGTTGTCTATGTGGTTAAATATTAACCTTCAGGATGAACATGCTATCGCTCTCGAACTTCTACTCGGGCGCTTGTGATAGTTTGCAATATCCTATGGTTTTGTCACTAAAGCAGTCAAGAGTACACCGCCGCTCAGGCCCACAGTAAATGCCTTATTGCGGTTGAGTTCGAGTTACCTACATGTACGGTATCGAGGTAAAATCGTCAATATGGCGGTATGATACAGCGCGGAACACATTGGCAAAATAGGTAGTAGGATTCCTACATAGTAGTAGGAGTAAAATAGTTGGAACGGCAAGAGGTAGGTATAGTAAGTAGTCTATTGTCTGGTAGTTAGATGTGCCTAAACTCAATTGGGAATTAGGTCCCCGGTGGACCATGACAGCGAATCAACCGCTCCTTAGCGTGCCCCGGTCAGTACTGCCCGGTCCATAGAGGGGCATCCAGAAGTAAGCTCTGCCCCTCACCCCAGGCCAGAGCTTCGTCAGAGTCGAAATACCCGCAAAGCAAACATCGGCCCTCGTCATTTTTCACACTGCTGTGTAATTATTCATATCATAGCGCCTAGGCCAAACTGGAGCTGAGTAAGGACCACTTTCCAAACGGAGTCTAGTCAGCCCTACCCCTTGGCTTATTGGTTGGCCTGTCACTTTCTTTCTCTCGATGGCAACAACTCCCTCAACCATCATCATCACTTCTGCCCCGTCGAGATTATATGTCTTCTTTCTTTTGACATTTAGTTCATTCCAGTCGACCCCTAATTTATAATTGCTGGTTGGAGCTCGTCTAACTTCTCTTAACAGTAGCTTCTTTTTTCTGTACATCATCTCTTTTCATACCGAGTATTATCAAAATGGTTGGAGTAGGACCTCGAAAGCCGCCATCCCGCAAGGGTATGTATTTTATTTGTTTGTTTTTCTTTCTTCACTTTACGTCGTCATTTTCTGTGCATGTGCAACCTGATGGCCACACATGATCAATTGTTAAACATATCTCATCCCTCCTTCCAGCTACTCCAATAGCTGAGCTCTTTTCTTTTGGCACGCCCTAGTTTAGCTGTCTGCCCAACGCGCCTCAAACCCCAAGCACAAGTCTTTTATGTGACATGTTTGTTTGCCCACACTTGTGATAGACCTCTTGGTTATTCAATTGGCTACCAGAAAAGCTACCTGTGTACTTGTTCACTACTGATCACTCAAACCCTCCACAATCACCCAGAGCACCCCCCCAAGTTACTTTGATTTCGGCAGCTGTTATCAGTAGCCGGGTCGGCTTTATCTTCTTGTGTACAGAACTGACTGGTTTCAAAACAAAACACCATACCTTCTATTATCACAATCGTGTACATACATCAAAATTGCCTAGCTTTTATCTCTTACAGGCCTTATTCTTGGGTTCTCCAATGGCTAACATGGAACATTCAATAGGATCCATGGCCGACCTGCCCAAGGATCTGTTGGCGGAAATCAAGAGCCTTGAAGAAGCCTTTACCGTTGACACAGCTAAGCTTAAGGCTATTACGAAGCATTTCGTATCCGAGCTCGAGAAAGGTGTGTGGCATCTTATGATAGACACCCCGAGGTAACTAACATATATAGGCTTGAGTGTGGAGGGAGGTAGTATTGTAGGTCTTGTCTAGACCATCATAAGCCCCGCATACAGCTAATTAAAGACGATTAGCCTATGAATCCGACTTGGGTCATGGACTTCCCTGATGGATATGAAACCGGAAAATATCTAGCTCTGGACATGGGTGGCACAAATCTGCGTGTCTGTGAAATCACCCTAACGGATAACAAGTCGGAGTTCGACATCGTTCAGTCCAAATACCGTATGCCGGAGGAACTCAAGACAGGCGACTCAGATGAGCTTTGGGAGTATATCGCCGATTGCTTGCAGCAATTTGTCGAGGTGCAGCAATGTGAAAGGCCTGCTCAGGGAAAAATCCCTCTCGGTTTCACGTTCTCCTATCCCGCCACACAGAATTATATCGATGAAGGCATCCTTCAGCGCTGGACCAAGGGCTTCGATATTGATGGCGTGGAGGGCCAAAATGTTGTGCCTATGCTTGAAGCTGCTTTGGAACAACGAGTAAGTTCTTCCTGCATACCTACGATCGTGCTCGTAGGCTGACGTATGCATAGGGTGTGCCAATCGTGGTTTCTGCCTTAATCAACGACACTACGGGAACACTGATTGCCTCGGCCTATACCGACCCAAAGATGAAGATTGGTTGTATTTTCGGAACTGGGTGCAATGCTGCCTACATGGAAAATTGCGGTTCTATCCCCAAGCTGGCGCACATGAATTTGCCTGACGATATGCCTATGGCTATTAACTGCGAATGGGGTGCCTTTGACAACGAGCACAAGATACTCCCTCGTACGAAGTACGATGTCATCATCGATAAGGAGTCCCCGCGGCCGGGACAGCAGGCTTTCGAAAAGTGCATTGCAGGGTTGTACCTTGGCGAGATTTTCCGTTTGATCATGGTAGATCTACACGACAACAAAGATATTCACATCTTCGAGGGTCAGGATATCAAAGCTTTGCGGAAGCCGTATACGTTGGATGCATCTTTCCTATCTGCGATTGAAGAGTTGGTCTTTTCTCCACATCCTCGATAATGAGCTAAGATTTGTGCTAACGATTTCTAGCGACCCATTTGAGAACTTGCAAGAGACTGCAGACCTATTCAAGGATAAGCTCCATTTGGCTCCTACGCGGCCCGAACTTGAACTGATTCGCCGGGCGGCTGAGCTGATTGGCACCCGCGCTGCTCGTCTCTCTGCCTGTGGTGTAGCTGCTATATGTACCAAGAAGAACCTGCAGCCCTGTCACGTTGGTGCCGATGGTTCTGTCTTCAACAAGTATCCTCATTTCAAAGCCCGAGGCGCCCAGGCTCTGCGAGAAATCCTCGATTGGCCCGCCAAGTCCAACTCGAAGGAGGAAGATCCAGTAGAAATTCTGGCTGCTGAGGACGGTAGCGGTGTTGGCGCTGCTTTGATTGCTGCCTTGACACTCAAGAGATGCGCCAAGGGCAATGTCGCAGGTATCTTGCACCCTGAGAATTTCAAGTAAAGGGACACCTCTTGTCTTGTATGAAGAGCATAGGAGTCGGGAAGTAGATCGTTGATGTGTGAAATAGAACCATAGACATAGAGACGGGGCCTCGGGGAGGTATAAATATACGATCAATATGTACACTTCTATTGTCATGCTCAAACGATTCCTTCTCTATCCCATCAGAGTAATGATAGGGAGACGGTATTCTGGTCCTTGTTAATAATGACGAAGCAGAACCTATCAAGGGAGACTCACTGTCTAATGTCCAATAACGCCGCTTGACGCCATGCCATTCGCCTTTCCCTTCCTCTTCTAAACCTTTCATGTTCACATCTAATTCATTCCAGTCGACGTCTAGACCAGCATCTGTCAAATGCATCTCGACGACCTTAGTGTAGACATCGTAGCAGACCTTGCGATCAGCGCCTAGGCCATTGAAAAAACCAAAAATGCCGCCTTCATCAAGCAGGGCAGGAACGTATTCAGTGAAGAACATACGTAACTGACCGTAATCCTCGCCGAAAGTATCAAAATATATGGCATCGTATAACTCGCCTTGTTCTAGCAGTCTGGGCACGACTTCTTGCCACTTGCCTGCGTGAATCTTATAGGCGCCTTCGCTAGGACCGCTGGCTTCCCAACCCTTGCCGAATGTGCAATCGGGACTGGTCTCGACGTGCTTTAAAACCTCGGGGTGCGCCTCAATGATGTGGTGGCGGGACGGCTGCGTCTCGCGGAACATGGTGTCTATTATACCCATTCCAAAACCAATATTGAGAATCCGCTTCCCGGCTGGCAGGCCCGGAAGCAGGGCATCCACGGAAGACCGCATGATAGACGTCTCCCAGGCCATCATCACCCCGTTCTGCTCGTCGTCGACAAGCTTGCCGTCGGTGTACGTCAGATTCGCACGCAGATAGGCCGCGCTCGTCACCGTGCCCTCGGTCTGCGGGGGCGAGAACGCGCGGTCGGGGTCCGACTCGAGGATTATATCTTCCGGGACATCTTGTTGATCCTCAGCACCCTCGTCTACTACTTCACCATTGTCTTCATTTTCCTCATCCTCGTCTTCAACGTCGGACTCGAGCGCCTCGTATCCGTCCAGCAATCCGAATAGTAGCTCGGCGCGCATCCCGGCGCCGACGCACAGGTTGTATAAATCACCCTGCGCCAGGCGCGCCGCTACGCAGCCAGGCGTCTCGTTGTTGCTGTCGACGTCGTTCCAGATCGCGCCGCTGAGAAATAGCTCTTGCACAACGGCTTTGGCGGCCTCAATGTCGGCGTTAGAGGGCTGTTTCGCGGGTGCGTCATCGCCATCGTCTGGTTTCCTTGCGCCGCACGACCTAATCGCGGCGTGGAGGGGTGTTTCGCCCGTTGTTGGCTCTTGCACGCTCGCGCGGCCGGGGACGGAGAGGAGAGGCTTGAGGCTGGCTAAATCGTGGTGCCACGCGCGGCGGAGGATTTCCGATATCGTGGTGGGACAGGAGGCTGGGATACGAGCCTCAATTGTATCGTCCGGCATTGCTACTGTCACATGAAATCAGGGATCCCATTTGTACATGCGCGGGGCATTAAAAAAAAGCTCTTGGCCATCTGCTGGGTAGCTCCTCTAAGGCCAAAAGCTCGGCGGGGTCGAGTCACACAGTATATATGACTTATACAGTGTACTGTACTGTTGCTCGAGTCGCGGCTCCCTCTAATGGGGATGCGATCCTTGGACACGTGCGCAGGAACGCCATCCTATTGGCCAATGCACTACCGACAGCTACCTTGTTAACGTCACAACGGGGTGGGTTCAATGAGTTTCAAGCTAGCGTGGGCATTTGCTGCCAGCTAGGTAAGTTAAGAAGCTGTCCGTGAAACCAATCTCGAAGGAAATGGAGCGACTTTCGGAAACTCTCAGATATACACTATGGCTGTCTGCCTATTGTGAAAACGTCACCCATACCAATTCTCCTATGCGTGGGAAATCGGAATTTCAGTTTCGGTAGGTCAATACGTCCATTGTTTATACTGGTTTCATGTAACCAGCCCCCTTCTTTAATACTCCACGCCCCCGAGGTTACGAGCTGCCGGTATCCTATGCTCCCAGTGTCTGAGACCAGCTACCCAATTGTTTGCCTATACTCATGGATTAATATATTCAGACCAATTAAATCCTCCATCTATTGTCGCGTCGCTGCAACTACCCCCCGAAAGTAGCACGCCCGCCTGGGCCGCGTCGCCATGAAGTTTGGCCAGCAGCTGCGCTCCAGCATCATACGCGAATACCAGTGGTACTACATCGACTACGATGGTCTTAAGTCCGAGTTGAAGAAGGCGTCCGGGACCCCTGTCGATATCCACGGAGAGGACGAAGCCGGGCCCTCAAGCGCCTCTGCTGCAAAGAAGGATAAGAGAGCACAGCAGAAGAAAAGGTGGACCGAGGAAGACGAGCAGGCTTTCATTGTCAAGCTGTATGCGGAACTCGAGAAGGTCTATACTAAAACAAAGGTTAAACAATCCGAGATACAACGTCGTATAGCCGTTGGTGAGCGAGAGGTCAGGGAAGTTGTCTCGAGGGCCACAGAACGGGGCTTGAACGAGCAAGGGCCTCCTGAGGAAGAGTTCATTTTGCTAGAGGAGGACCTGAGCGATATCATTGCCGACGTTCATGACCTCGCTAAATATGTCCAACTCAACTACACGGGTTTTTATAAGATAATAAAGAAACACGATGTTCGTGCTCCCCAACGGCACCAAATCCTGGAATAGCCATGCTTACAGGTAGTACAGAAAACGACCAACTGGCACCTTCGGCCCGCTTTCGATACCGCGCTCAAGAAAAAGCCCTTCTACAATGAGGATTTTGACGCCGAGGTAGTCAAGCTCTCCAATTTATACAATATCGTCCGAACTCGGGGAAACCCGGTCAAAGGTGATAGCGCGGCTGGCGGAGCCCAGGGAAGTTTCGTTCGCCAGACTACAAAATACTGGGTACACCCAGATAATGTCACTGAGCTGAAACTTATAATCCTGAAACACCTTCCAGTTCTGGTCTTCAATGCAAGCAAAGAATTTGAAACTGCGGATTCAGCTATTACTTCCATTTACTACGATAACCCTAAGAAGTGGGACCTGTATGAAGGGCGGCTGAAGAAGACGGAAGGAGCAGAGGCTATCCGCCTTCGGTGGTATGGTGGTATGCAAAATGATACTATATTCGTTGAGCGAAAGACTCATCGCGAAGATTGGACTGGGGAGAAGTCTGTTAAGGCACGGTTTTCGATGAAGGAAAAGAACGTTAATGCGTACATGAGAGGTGATTTGCTTCCAGCGGCGCTCTTTGAAAAGGCAAGGAAAGATGGCAAGAAGTCCGAGAAGGCTATTGCCGAAGACGAGAGTCTGGCCAGAGAGATTCAGTACTCGGTCCTGAGGAATGGATACGAGCCAGTCTGTCGGTCTTTCTACAACCGAACAGCTTTCCAGCTTCCCGCAGATGCCCGAGTACGGATATCTCTCGATACTGAACTGACAATGGTGCGCGAAGATAATATGGGAGGCGTTAGGCGTTCTGGTGACAATTGGAGACGAATGGACATAGGTATCGACTGGCCTTTCTCTCAATTGCCACCTAGAGATGTCGTGCGTTTTCCCTATGCTGTTCTCGAAGTAAAACTACAGACCCAGCTTGGCCAAGAACCTCCAGAGTGGGTTCGTCAGCTGATATCGAGTCACCTCGTAGAAGCCGTGCCCAAGTTCTCGAAGTTCATTCACGGCACGGCCTCGATGTTCCCAGATCACATAAAGCTTCTTCCGTACTGGATGCCGCAGATGGATGTTGATATTCGCAAGCCTGCTACACATAATTTCGGTATTCAGCGACCGGACCATTCCATGAGTGGCACTACCTCTGATGACGATGAAGATGACTCAGATGTTGATGAATTACCTGAGCCAATGACTAGCAACCCATCCAATGGCAATAACGGTACATCATCCGGCGCACCGACTTCGATGCTAGGTGATATCGAAGAACAGGCGGCATCAGGGCCAATTCCTAACGCTGATTATCTCTTATATGATTCAGAGGATGACTCAGATGAAGAGGATCGGATAGAGGAGGCCAGAAGGATAGGAGGATGGACGTATTACTCAACAATGGCACGAAGCTATGCTAACGCAGCAGGACGTGGAGCTCTACAAGTATTAAAGACGATTGCCCCTAGACCCCGGTCTACGACAGTACCACGTAGCAATCGCAACCAGATGTTCTTCGGCAATCAGGAAATTGAAAACAGAAGATTCAAAGCTCCCAAGGGCAAGAAAATATATGTGCCTGTCAGGGTCGAACCTAAAGTCTATTTTGCGGCGGAGAGGACATTTCTTGGCTGGGTGAGTGTTTATCTCATCTTTAGGTGAGTAGCATTGGGGTATACTGACATGATTGTAGCTCGAGTTTTCCATTTACGTCGGTGCAATTGCTGCTACCTTGCTTAACTTCGGCGAGAAACCAACCAAACTTGCGTTTGTGGCCGCAGGCGTCTTCACATTGTTGGCTGTATTAGCGCTTTGCTATTCCGTTGGCATCTACCTTTACCGAAGCAAAGGGATTCGAGAACGGAGAGTGATCAAGTACTATGATAAGATAGGGCCGTCTGTTCTGTGTGGTGCATTGTTCATTGGTGTTGCATTAAATTTCGCATTTGAAGGTAAAGAAAGAAGCTTATGGTAAGCATCATACTACAGGTGGCTGCGAGGCACGCGATAGGGAATCTGAGATTGATTGGCTGGGCTGACTAGCATATATCACCCCGCGTAAAATGTATCGACTAATTGCCTAGGTAGATGATTGCATCATTGGTCGGTTCCCCTTTCGCAGATTGTAACTACTATATATATCAATAGGCTTAAAAGTTGGTGGTCGTTTATTGACTAATTTGGGGTCACGATACAATAATACCTAAAGTGCATGCCCTGTTCCACTCATTTGTGTATACCTATTCCTCTAGGCTACTTTACGCAACACGTGAAGGGGCCGACTTGAATTAATTGCCCACTTATAAGGGGTAGTATAGGAGGTCAGCAGTCTGGTCAGTAGATAGCCTTTCTAGAGCCTCATTAGCTAGCCCAAGCTTAGGTAGTTGCAATGAAATGTTAATTTTTTGTACTAACATGTAGCAACAGCCTCAATATGGAGCTATTGAAATTCGCTACTCTATCTGAATCCTTTTCTCTCTTTGCTTGTGCTAGAGTGGCTTTACACCTTGCAACCTTCCTAGTCAGATAAGAGCAGGGCTAAGAAAGATACGATGTCGCTGTCGTTGTTGACACTTCGATTTTCGCATTTGGACTATCTCTACAATCCTCTCGACACATCCGCTAGGATCCAATACGGCAGAGCTTACTCGTAGCCGCGATACGTCTCTCTTCGTGCAGTACGGTGGACTACACATGGTTTCTACCCCTGGACTGTCGCCTGTCAATATCCAAGTGGCTAATCCATATGGCCCTAACCATCACTGGTCTTTCTTCCCATATGTGCCTAAGCTACGGTCTAGGTTCCATATCTGCGTTGTGTGTATATATCTAACCCCATCAAATTGGTATTCACACTTATCTTTCCTAGTACATAGCGCAGAAACTCCTATTACCTGACTGCGTCCCTTTCGACTTGCGAGATGTTTTGACCTTGAACCAAATACTCGCTTTATTAGACTTTCCCATAGACGCCTATAATTCTGAAGATTCGGCATTGTATCGTGAAGATCGCCGGCGTGCGAATTAACATGACCGTGTTTGCGCAAGACAAAGCCGTATCTGCTGGACTTTCAGTACGCGTACTCCCTCCACTCCAGCAACTCTCTTAGTTCGGTAACCTAGAACTCGGCATATTCTTCATGATAGTGGGCAACTGGTGATATTGAACTCCTCAACAGGCGGGCTACACGAGCCATTACGTTATTGTATCTTGACTCCACGGTCGTCTTTAGCGTTACTTCTCGGAGCGTGTATCGCATGTTCAAAACGAGCGAGGACGGGAAGCCATATGGCCGTATGAGAGGTAATTCTCAATGTAGAGGACTTAGGAACTATCTCATAGGAGGGGGGAGTCCGTGTACGTCTTGACCGAATTCTTATTCTGATCAGCATGAATTCAAGACAGGTACGATTTTGTTCGCCTTCTGCATATCCTACACGATCAGGTCAACGAAGCTAAAGGAATGAGACGAGTTAAAGGACTGACGAATATTACAGGTGGACAAATTTAGCCATTCCTTGTAGTGGATAACACTTGCACTCTGTTGGCTAATATCGATCTTCTAGGCGTTGTAGACGTTGTGGCCAGCTAGGCCGTGTTGAATCCAAATAGCGTAGGTGTTTCTTCTATCTTGAAGGAGCCGGTATCATCACGCTTCCTCAATGAGACGGACACACCGTACCAGCCATCGGGTAATAAAAGCTATCGTGTACGGTGCGCTATCCACAATCACAGCGCCAGTGCATTAGCCTCTTCTCCCTACTCTTTGCGCTGGATGCCCCCAGTCCTATCACGCGGGTATGGGGTGCCTAGGATCATCTCGAGGTGTTTCGAAGACTAATGGTAGGATTTCTGGACCGATAGTTGCAGATTTTCGTTGACTTAAATTCGAACAAGCAGAGCTGGTCGTTGTTTTTACGATCCCGCAAGTCTTCCTGGGTGCCCCTATCGATGCCCTCCTAACTATCCCCGCCCCATACAATTCCAGTCAGTGATTAAATAGCTCTCGATATGGTTTGCTTTAAATGTTGTTGCTTCTGTATGGGGCATACCAAGGTTCTAGTATGGGCTGGCATTATCTCGTAGAAGTTTTCCACGCAAAGGGGACACCTACAGACCACCCCCGAGATGACGATTACTGACTTGCGGGCCAGTTGCTTCTAGCAGAGAAGAATCCGAAGCTAGCGCTGCGTACAGGAAGAAGATATAATAGATTAGTCTGCCGGTAGACCTGAAGGACAAGGGTTTGTTACTGAGTAGTTATGCGACGGCGACCAAGAAGAATAACGGAACTTGTGTAGAATAACACCTCATAGCTGAATCGAAATAGTTAGTTGACTAGCATGTAGCAAAACTTCTGAACGCAATGGGAAATCAGAATTCAGCTTCTTAGATTTCCTTGGGTACTGTGGTTAGGTCTGCCCTCTCTAATCTCTCGTTTATTGGTCCATATGTTAGGGACAGATTGTGGGAATTCAACCTAGGGCCTAATCCACAGTACAGACACATAGTGAACAAACGCGATCACTAGTATCAGACTTGGACATACATACACTATTCAAGAAGGCATTGAGCGCTTAATCCTACCAGTTATCGTACGTGCCTCAGTTGGGAGCTGACTTGTTCTATAATTGGTTTGTTTGCTGCTGACCCAATGGGTCCCTAAACTAGCAACAATGACACCATAATTTTCGTGGCACCAGCCTTGAAGTATTGTACATCTACGAGTAATAAATTCTGTTTCTGAGGTTAAACATACATGAAAGGACATCGGTGTTTTACTGCAATACTAACCTGTAGACTAGAAACCAGCATACTCCTTAACACCTGTCAGGCTGATATAAGGGAACCGGATTCAAAAGGTCGCGCTTCTTAATATAACTAGAACTACCACAAGAAAAAGATAGATTCAAGCTCTTGATAGATACAGTAAATTTTTCTTTTCCCCTAATAGAACCAAGGCAATAGTGGCCAAGCTATGACGTCTATACAAACAAAAAGCCAGGTTATAATAGCTTCTAAATTTACACTCACGTCTACCCAAACAATTACAACCAGAAACCTCACATTCAATATATAATAGCTAGAGAAGCCTCCGATATTGCCTAATTTAATCTAAGCCTAAGAAACTCTCTTTGGTAAGGATATTTTTAACTAAATACAATTTTAATTCAAAATTAATTACCTCCATGAAGGGTCATTACCATCTTCTGTTGAGGCTTTATGGCATTCAAAATCATAAAATGTCATCAAAATATGTTTTATTCTAGCACCTAAAAAAGGACGTATTAATCTCCCGTCCATTGAATACAAGGTTGGACCTTTTCCATATTTGACGTGAATGGCACGTTAGTAGATCATTCTCCTCTTCTCTCAAGTCTAGCGAAGCGCCGAATATCATCACGGACAGTCAAGGCAAACAACAAATAAAGTGAAATGCCAACTCTAAGGGGGCCGGGAGAAAACATTGATTTACTCCATCTCAATAGAAACTTAGATTTTGTCGATGGTTAGGTGCCCTGCTTTTACTCCTCTAGTTTCAACGCGAGAGATTAATACTGAAGTTAGCTAATCATACCTACTGGCCGACTAGAGAGTTGTATCAAGACTACTCGCATGCTAACATAGTGTCATGGGGCCCGGCAGGTTGCTCCTTCTACTGTGATTCTTCAAGCGGGCCCATACCTTTGGGAGAATGTATTTCGCCTTCCCGGCGCTTACCGCCAAATTAGCAACATCCAGTGTATTTTAGTTATACCTTCCTTACGCAGCTGATCATAGGACTACCTAGGTAGGCAGGTTCGTTCCATCTATAGGTTGCTTGTATTATTGAGGCATGTTAGGTATCAAGTCGGCTATTAGACCTGTCCTTATAGAAAAGAGAATAATGAAATACCATTGACATTTGTTTAATAGACTTGTTGACTATTACCTCCGAGCGTCATCCACAGTGCCCTACAGGATAAGCACTGCCCATTGTGACAATGGTTTGCTAACGCCATCGCACCAAGGTCGGATACCCTCCTACACTACTGTCCCCATTGTTCCATTGTTCCATTGTTCCATTGTGTCAGTGCATTTGCTAAACTCATCGTGTGAAGTGATCCAGAAGCTACCTATAATGCCATAGTATGTTGAGCAGATTACCACACAGCACGATCTGGATTCAATAGGTCATACGTACGTGGCTCTAAGTCTCCTATCTAGGCGAAATTCTGCTACACTCTACATCCCTTTTCATTACCAGGGGCCTAGTTATTGAATGATACAAGCCTAATGCTTGAATTCAGCAACTCGATTCGCACAATCCATCTTTACTTTTACCATCCTCATTGAGCAGATAAGTGTGACTACAAAGGGTCCCTCCCAGACCACTGCCACGAGCACGGAGCCACGAGGCCACTAGTCCTGTGGGCTCGAGCAAGGTTGCACCAACAAAAGCCCATTCATTCACTACCTCTTACAGTCTTGGGAGACTACAAATTGCCGAGATTGGACACCCTTCCCCACGGGGATAATTAGGTACTTAGGTTCTGGGGGGTAGGCTGCTTGTCGTTAAACGGCCGTTTCTTTGTTTGGAAGCCCATTCACCACAACGCTGCTTGGACCTCACTGTGGTCATCCTTGCAATGCCGATACGTGACTTATACTCAGTCACCGTACTTACCTACGCCTCACATCTCGCTAGAGATAGGCAAGTAGGATATCGACGACGGATGGTTGTAGCTTGGTCTCGAAGGGCCGTGCGGTACGGTGCGGCCAGGGGCATGATTGCTCATTCCTTCCACCTGGCCAGTTGACAAACCCAAACAGTAAGGCAAAACCAGCAGACCGATGGATATTGGTCGCTCGACTATTTTGGCATTTTCCAGGACAACCATTGGCTACTGTAGCTGTTGATCAGGGGTCTCTGCCCACGTGGTGAATATTCTCCTCGATCCACAGACCGACTTTAATACGGCATGAGCATTACCTATCCGACATACCATTACCACAAACATTCCCTCCCAATTTACATATTAGGACCCAGTCCCCTTTCCTAGATACCATCGTATATCCCTTGCGTGTCCTCTTGCTCATCCTTTCCCTTGCCTCATATTCATATTATTCTTTATTTAAATACAGGTTGGCAGGTTTTTCCGGCTACGAGTCTAAACAGTTACACCAAGCTATTCCACCCTCGTTGATTTTCCAGCCCGTATCGCGACTACAGCTTCGTATGCCCACAACTAACTGCTTCTAAAAAGAAGAAGGAAAAACCCTCGCGCGCTAGATACCACAGAGCTATCTGATAACGCGACTAATCATACTGGACAAGATGTGCTTCACTGAGTATGTAGCTTACACCTGCGGGCACACTTCGACGGCGGTCAACCGTCCTTGCCCTATGACAACTCACTTGCATAGCAATCCGTGCTGCTCTACACCAGCCTGCCGTCCGTTCCTGGCTCATACAATGTGCCATCCTTGCAATCGGATTATGCATGGAAGAAGAGTAGATATTGCCGAATACGAGCATCGTTGGATGCATGAGCGTGGAGCATGCGATTGCGAAGTAAAATTCCCGGGCCTGCAACAACCCCGGCTAATCAAGCGATCTTCTATTGTGGAAGAAAGAGCAACTGCTTCAACTACCAAAGCTGGACACTTTGCTATTTCGGAGCGAAATGTTCCTCCTACTACGAGATATAACGCCGGCAACCCGCAAATTACGCGATCAAATATTCCACGCCAAAGTGAATGGTCTGCGGTGCCGATGTATACAGAAGCTCGAGTTGGGGACAACGTTGAAGTCGCGGTTCGACTCACTAGTTTGTACGGTGCCGAATGGACAAAGGATCACGCCAAGCTTCATGATAGTGGCAAGTGCAAATGCCCTGTGAGCTTCGAGAGATACAAACCTCTAAATATCAATGACGATACAGGTAGGACAATGCACGTTTTGAGAAAGAATATAAGTTACTGATATTTAACTGTAGACGAAGACGAAAGCCCTGGGATAGGTTACTCAGATTCGCCTGATCAGGTTCAGAAGACTAGTTACGACGTATCGTCTCCTACGTACAGCTACAAACTGAAGGCTCCCATGACTGCCATTCCATCATACGCGTCCGATGTCAGAACTCCGAGTATAGACAAGAACCTCGGCGCTGATCCCCATTTTCCACATGGATATGACCAAATTGCTGCCGGGGACATTGCGCGTTGGGCGGTGGACGGCCCTCAGGGTTCCCTCCTTGACCATATACTCGGACCCATAGGACCGGATACTTCGAAATATGGAGGTTGCCCCGTAGATATCCAGACTATGCACTATCCAAAGACTGGTATCCCGATTTCCGGCAACCCGATTGCTTGTGAGACATCCCAGGAGAGCGGGCTCCGGTCAATCGTCGAATACCAACAGCCAGAAAAGACCCTTGCCGGCTTCCCCATTGGCGCCGGCCCCGAAGGAGAATCGCATGCTGGGGACTTCGACGCCTGCTCCCCCCAATCAGGCTCCGGAGGCTCACCGGTGAGATTGCGTCGGTTGTCGTCTGAGTTTTAAGATTTACTCTCCGACAGGGTCGAGTGCTTGATGAACTTCGCGATCCTGCAATCGAGAGGCGTTTCCTAGTCCTCGAATATCGTCTCACTCATGTGTATCATCATCGCGTCCCCGAAAGTCACAAACACAGAGAATATTAACGTGCTAGTTTGATAAACCTTTATAACTGGCACTAATTTTTATTACACCTGCTCCTCTACTCACGTTTTCCGAACAGTTTTATGCCATATTCTTGAGCGTGTTTCATCGGCATCATTCACACATAATATACGGTTTCATCATTTCTTGCCAAGACTTTACATCTTTACGGTTTATCAATACTCTCGCCTCACACTAAGACGAGAGAGGGAACGGGAAATAAGAGTTGGGAAAAAAGAAAAGAAAAGAAAAAAAGGGCTGGGCCCGGGGGAGGAAGGAGAAGACAACATGCAGCGACTTTCATATCTATTGCCACTTCCTGATCGAATTGGTCACAACTCATGACATTTTTCAACAATCTGCGGTCTGCCCTTCGGCGACGACGAAGATAAATACACTAGACGTATCGATTCATAATCTATCTGCGGTAGCCTCGAGCCCCGTGCTTACGAATGGAAACGACTAGGGAAAGAAAAAAGGGAAAAAAGTTTTCTTAGACCAGGGCAGGCAAAGGACAACAAGGGACCGATGCGCCCATTACGACGAGAACGATATAGATCGAGGGTTTAGAGATTTCTATCTCTCATATATTTTTAGCTAGGCGGCCGTAATCAATCGCGTTGATTTACTCTTATAAGTTTGACTTGCCTCTTACGCAGTTTCGGTGACAAGTCTATCGGCGATAGCGCGGTGAGCCCCTATTCGCCCCTGAATTTGTATCGTGGCCGGAGCCATAGGAAAAAGGAGGAGGTATGGTCTTATCCTCGCACATGTTTCAACAGCCGATTTACGATTGATTCACGATTCCACGACAAATGACTTCATTCTCGCTTCAATTAATATTAGGAGAAGAATTGTTTTACCAGCATACTTGCTATTATGGTTAAGGCCAACGATAACTATCCCGAACAATGTCAAGCTGTCTGTAAGATTTTCAATAGCACGCAAGGGTAAGATAAACAATATGTGCATGTATTTACCAGACACCTCGTGTCCAACACCGACCGAGGGATGCATAGCCTCTATGATGCGCGCATCTCGAGATAAAGACTCGACCACTGCGCTTCTCGTCTCCGGCTACTATACATATGAAAAGGGAAAATGCGAGTATAATATGCATTCACCATCTCTATTTAAATCTGGTCTACTCCTTTTCATGACAATCACCTATCAACCTCGCCTATAAATAATCGTTAGTACTGGTCTTTTGTTAACATCATGCAGTCCAGAGGAACTTACCGAACACCAGGTCCATGGTACCAATTACAGCTACAGCATCAGCCAACAGATGACCTCTTGAGACGTGGTCGAAGCCACCTAGATGGGCAAAACCAGGTGCTCGGATGGAGCATCGGTATGGCCGCTCGCTGCCATCACTGACAAGGTAGACACCCATCTCTCCCTTAGGCGCCTCGATGGCCGAGTAAGTCTCTCCCGGCGGTACGGCGTAACCCTTGGTGTATAGTAGGAAGTGGTGGATAAGGGCCTCCATGTTCTCCTTCATGGCGGTTCGTGGGGGTGGCGAGATCTTGTAGTCTTCTACTCGGACGGGACCAGCAGGCATCTTGTTCAGGCACTGGTGAATGATGCGAAGGGACTGTCGGAATTCCTCCATACGGCACAGGTATCTGTCATAGCAGTCGCCGTTGATACCGACAGGTACGTCAAACTCGACCTGGTCGTAGGCGTCGTAGGGTTGACTCTTTCGGATATCCCAGGGAACACCAGATCCTCGCAACATTACACCGGTGAAGGAGAGGTTGAGAGCCTCGGTCGCAGGAATAACACCGACGCCCTTCAACCGCTGAATCCAAATACGGTTGTCCGTAAGCATCTCTTCGGTTTCATCGATACGGTCACCGAACTGGGTAGCCCATTGATATATGTCGTCGAGCAGACCGACGGGGATGTCTTGGTGGACACCGCCGGGTCTAACGTAGGCGGCGTGGAGACGAGCTCCGGATACGCGTTCGTAGAATTCCTGTCATTGTAAAATCCAGCGTTAGCCTCCCATGGCTATAGATTGAAATACCGCTGCGTATAGCAATGGCAATGACGATATAATTTTCCCGGATAATGGACCGAAACATACCATCAACTTTTCTCGCTCCTCAAACCCCCACAGGAAAGGCGTCAGCGCACCGACGTCCATGGCGTGGGACAGGACGGACATGAGATGGTTCAGGATACGGGTGATCTCGCCAAACATGGTCCGAATCCACTTGGCTCGCTCGGGGATCTCGACGTTGAGCAGCTTCTCGACGGCGAGGGCGAAGCACTGCTCGTTGGTCATCATGGACACGTAGTCGAGGCGGTCGAAGTAGGGCAGGGCCTGCAGGTAGGTCTTGTACTCGATCAGCTTCTCGGTGCCGCGATGCAGCAGGCCGACGTGGGGGTCGGCGCGGACGATCTCCTCGCCGCTGAGCTCGAGGATCAGCCGCAGCACGCCGTGGGCCGCCGGATGCTGGGGGCCGAAGTTGACCGTGTAGTGCCGGACCTTGCGGTCGCTGATGCTGCCCTCGCGAGAGGCCTCGGCCGTGCCCTCCGTGTTCTGCAGGCGCTGCATGCCGTAGGGGTCGGACGGGTGGGCGAAGTCGGGGTCGACGGGCTGCAGCGTCGTGCGTTGCGGCAGCTCATTGCGAGGGAGTTCGTTGGCTGCGAGCAGAGCAGTGCGGGAAAAGGCGCGGATCGACGACGACGACGACGACGACGACGACGATGACGACAACGACAATGTCCGTGATGCAAACTGCAGGCGTCTGGCACCGCAGCCTGCGATGCGGTAGAGCGACGCCATCTGCGTTGTGTGCAGGTCAATTGGCAATCGGAGGGGGGGTTGATTAGTTAGTTCATTGAAGCTCGGTCAAGTGGCAACGATGGCTCTCCCCAGCTAACCTGAACCTTGGGGGAGGTCTGCCTTAGGTAAGCTGCGCGACACCAATTGGAATTAATGCGCTCGTCATTGGACCGCCACAATAATTATCCGGACCCACCTGCCACTTAGGTACTCAGTACCTAGGTACCTAAGGGAACTCACCTACAGGTACATATGTACCTTGCTATATTGCCCGCATGTAGCTTCTTATACTTGATACTACAAATCAAGTAGTTGGAGCTAGAATTCACAGGCATCTCTTGTCCGGAATTCAATTCATTTCTGCATTATTCATTGGTAACTAAGCCGTGAATAAAACATGAGAGGTCGCGGGCTATATATATCCTTGTTTCAAGTCTTGAGTAGGTCGTGTAAGTCTAACGCAACTTGCGTTTCTCTATGTCCGAGTTGATACCTAAGTTACGAGTATAGACTCGAGGAGAGAATGTTGACAGAAAACGTCCTAGAGTGTTGTCCAGATGGGCGATAATATAGGTAGGCAAGCCTAGCCAAGCACCTTGCGTGTAAAAGACGTAGTCTTCGCTAGACGAGCTATTAAAAGTTGATTCTCTTACGAAAATGCGTCTGTCTATCAGGTACATTCATTTAAAATCATACAATACTTAATGATCTATATCTGACAACAAATGTAATCACTTCAACAACTTAGCACAGCCCTAGAGTAAGATTAAGCCTAGGTCCCCTTAGGAAGGCTGTCATGATAGCTCTTCTGCGCGGCATCAAAGATCTTCTTTACCTCAGCAGCTGGGACCTTCTCCTTCCTATCGAACGAGTACAGACCATTGACCTCTTGTTCAATATCGGACCTACCCACAAATACGAATAAGTAATCATATCCAAAGCAAATGAACACCCAAGGGGGAATAAATGGACTTACAACTGCGTATACACGAACCCAGTTACATGGCTCCCTTGAACAACCGCCTTCACAAGGGCCTCGATACGGCTCAGGAGGTCGCTGGAATCGCTCGCGGTCGTGTATCCCCAATCGCCGCCACCCCCCTGGGGCTGGATTTCCTCGCTTTTCGCGTTGACAGGCGCAATGTTGACGCCGGCAAACTCAGTGTTGAGGATAGGGGCTCCCGGACGGTGTTTTGTCGCGGGTTCGGTGTCACCAATGGGCCCTAGGAACATAGGCCGTCCGCACCAGTCTCGATTAAGTGTTTTCTCGAGCGTCGCGCACGATTTGGATAGAGCTGGCGCATCTGAGTAGTCATGGAATGTGCTCAAGTCTGTCACTACGTGTTCCCAGCCGCAATTATCGTTTACAGGCCTCGTGGGATCGAGGGACCTGCCACCCGTTAGCTTAGTATTGTAACAAGGGGAGAGAAGAAAGGGGTTTATAGGTGCATACTTTGTGAGATAGTATAGTGAGCGAATATGGTCGCGCTGTTCGACACTCTCTTTCAAATTCGGGTATCCCCAAGACTCGTTTATCGGAGTCCATGTAATGACAGACGGATGATTAATATCGCGCTTCACGGCCTCAGTCCATTCTTGGTTCATCCGGTCCTTGTACTCGGCGCTGAACTCGTAAGCATTCGCCATCTCACCCCATACTAGGTATCCGAGCTTGTCAGCCCAGTATAGGAACACAGGATCTTCGACTTTCTGGTGCTTCCGGCATCCGTTAAGTCCCATCCTTTTCGCAAGCACGATATCCTGCTTCAGGCTCTCAGGACTAGGCGGAGTCAAGCCAGTCTCTGGCCAGTAGCCTTGGTCAAGGCATAGTGCCTGGAAGAGCGGCTTGCCATTGAGGCGGAATGTACCATCACCCTTGCTCCAGTTTAGATGTCGGAAACCTGTGTAAGTCTTAACCTCATCTATAACCTTACCCTCCGAATCGTATAGTCGAATGATAAGATCGTAGAGGGTGGGGTGGTCTGGTGACCAGAGAGCCAACCCCTTATACCAGCAATCTGAATCGTCGAAAGGTGCCACGCTGGTTACAGACTGTGGTGCACTTTTCTTTTGATCTTCACTTAGCGCTAGTGGGAGTTTGACGTAAGTGTAGTCCTTGTCTTTAGGGAGGTTCTCCCTCTTCTTGCCAATCGAAACCCCATTGAGGCTACCTTCAATCTCGACACTATAGGCATGACCGGCTCTCCGTCCAAGAACGGACACTACAGCATCGAGAACTCCGCTATAAATGTCGTTTGATTTCAGCACTGTGCCCGCGCTGCTGTTGCCTAGACGAGTCGCCGGCACCACCTCCAGTACAACAGGTTGCCAGATGCCACTGGTGGGAGTATAGAAAATACTCTCGGGCTGCGGAGCCCAGTATTGCTTCCCGCGTGGCTGACCTAGGTCGTACGGTGAGTCCTGGACACGTAAAACTAGCTGGAGATCACCCTTTCCGGTGCTCTTCCGAACACTATCTAGGGCATCCGTAATATCAACATCGAAGGGCACATGCCCACCTCGGTGCCCGCCGACAAGATGTCCGGAAGCCCAGAGGGTGACCTCGTAATCAACGGCGCCGAACCGGACGAGCACATGGTCGCCGGCGTCAATCTCGGCCTTGGCGCGGGGGTCCGAGACCGGTCGCTCGTACCACAACACCTCGTGGGCATCGTTCTCATGGAGACCCGAGGCCGGCGTCTGGAAGGTGAAGGGCACGTTTATAGGTTTCTTCACATTCTCGCGACTCGGGCCCTTGCGGGCCTGGAATCCCTTCGCGATGAGCTCCGGGAACGCAGCGAGCCGCTGGGCTTCTGCCTCGGCGTCGGCGCTGCTGGGCTCCGATGACGACGATGACGACGCGCTCACGGAAACCTTATCGGGCACGCCGTTGATGTGCCACGACTCCCTTAGCCCGACGTCCTCGTCATCGAAGAGAATCGTCCACTGGTCATTGATGGGTGCCCATCTGTGATTTGTATGAACGAAGTCGGGCCGTGGATAAGCGTCTTTGGACTGGTAGGCCATATTGCTGCTTAACGGGGGAGGGGAGTATTGCTTGGTTGGGGGCTGAAGAATATGGGAAGCAAGGAAGTGAGAGGACTACCTAGGTAGAAAGGGATGTTAGATCTCTGTAGAACTGCATTGGACCCTGAACTCCGAGAGCCGCTTCAGGGCACTGCTTGTCCCTGAAGATCATTGCTAAACTAATACTGAGGCTTGCGTGTTGGATCCAACTCGTGCGAGCTCGTGCTCCAGAACGTGGAGCGAGGGGTCTGTCTCTGTGACGTCATTTGTGCGACAGATGCACCGAAAACTGGACACCAGCTGCACTCTATTCAGCAGGTATTGGCAATAATATGTAGAGAGATTCCCATATGCATAGAGTCTATGAAACACTAGCTAGTGGTCGAAAAGAGGGGAGCCAAGATCGCCCGAGGAGCAGGAGTGGTGATTAATACTGCTATTGTCTAGACTAAGTCTGGCGTTATCTAGTCTAGTGTGATTGTTAAACCATAGCTGCCATGGTATTTTCACGAGGAATAAAGCTCAACTTATGTCTGTTTTCCTCTCAATCAGGCAATGTCATTACTATTCCATTCATTTGCATGTCACATCAGACTTCTTATCGTTGCTAACCTTGAATGCCAACATGGAGAATAGCGACAAGCTCCTTCGTCCAGTACGTGATCATCATAACCCGTTCAACCCCTTTTCGTGTCTAAACCGCTTCATGCAACACCAGTGACCCGTCTCACGCTCTTTCTAGCACCCTCTCCAGTAATCATGATAATGCCCTCCATTTCTAGTGCCCTCATTGTCTCCGCAAAATCTGATGGCTCAACTGGTATACTTGCTCCCTCGTTCAGTTTTCTGCTCACCTCGCTAAACCTTACGCTTTGGCCGCCGCTTGTCAGTTCATCTAACAGACGCAGGGCTGCATCCTTCAGTTCAGCTTTGCGTTTCCGTTCCACTGCGCTAGTGCCTTCGGTAAGAAGACTCATATCAATGCGGCCTTGTGAGTCAGTCGCCGCTGTCTTCAGTGCGGACTGGATGAGACGTTCGGCCTCTAGTACGTCGGCCTTGGTTACAATATGCGAGAGTCGCATCTTGGCATGAGCTTCAGCAAGTCGAATCATGGATTCTAATTGACGAGTCGTAGCCGTGATACGCTTCTCCGCGGCGCGAACATCTTGACCCAGCTTACGCATATTGACGTAGGCCTCGACAAGTGTCTGTGAGGCATCCTGTGATAGCGTAGGATGTATGTGAGCGCGAGCGTATGAGATATAACTAGTCAAAAACTCCACGGGCTATGAGTAATCGTTAGCTTAGCTGCGAGCCCAAAGCAAGGGGAAAAAGGGTAGTGACCTACGAGGATCTCATCCTTGGAGCTAGCCGATTGTGGCTTGTCCTCCAAATACATTGACAGGAGATGCCGTGCTAATCTCCGGTCATTCGATTCATTAACGCGATCAAGTATCAGATAGACCAGGTCAAATCGGGATAGAAGTGTCGGAGGCAGATCGATGTTCTGAGGAACGGGAAGATCAGGGTTGTATCGAGAACCAATAGGGTTAGCTGAAGCCAATATACTGGTTCTTGCATTCAATGTCGTGATGATTCCTGCCTTTGCTACCGAAACTGTCTGCTGTTCCATAACTTCGTGAAGAACAGACCGTGTAGCATCCGACATTTTGTCGAATTCATCAATACAGCACACACCTCCATCAGACAGAACAAGTGCACCAGACTCGAGCACTAACTGTCGCGTCTCGGGATCCCGACTGACGTACGCGGTCAGACCGACAGCGGAAGAACCTTTGCCGCTTGTATACACACCACGAGGTGCAATCTTGTGAACGTATTGTATTAGTTGGGACTTTGCGGTTGAAGGATCACCGCACAACAAGACATTAATATCTCCACGGTATTTTGGGCTACCGCCGCGTTCAAACGTCTTATTCGTCCCGCCAAACATTTGGAGGAGGATGCCCTTCTTCACGTCGTCCATTTCATAGATTGAAGGGGCCAGAGAGCGAGAAAGGAGCTCATAGATATCTGGGCGAGCAGCGGTGGCCTTAATCTTTTCTTCTTCCTCGGGGGTTAACTTTCGGACTTCTTCAATTTGGTTGTCCGAATCGTTGAACTCGGGCTCGAGTGTTGTAAGGTCCGCATCCAAGCGCTTATCGTCGACTTTAGCTACATGGACGACATCCACAAACGTCTTGAATACGCTCTTAACTGTGCGCATGCGAGGATTGACACGGACAGGGCTAACACGATATATACCAGTTATCCGCACGCGGTCACCAGCCTTGCAGAAGTCGACCAATTCATTGTAAACGCATACAGAAACAGAATGGGGTGTCTGTCCAGCAGGCACGGCATCCGGAGTCTCCTGCAGCTTGATGACTTGCTTATCTTCGAATTCACATCGATTGTGCACAATCTGCATCGAGTTTTTCTGGGCGCACATGGGTCGAGGACATTCGGTAGGTTCTCGGATCTTACCTCGGTCGAGACCAACAAGGAGTGAGTGACTGCAGACATTGCATCGGAAAAATGCCTGCCTCATGTCGGGGATAACTGGAGTGGTTCGAATTACGAGACCTTTGATACAAATAAGTTTATCCATATCAGAGGGATTAAGATCTCGTAGGTTGATAATGTCGTCTAGACCCCAAGGCCTTGTCATATAAGTTTGATCCATGACTTTCTCTTCTAGGGTAGGACCCTGTTGTCCGCGCTGAGACTGCACAGGTTCCTCGCTCCTCTCTGAGCTGGGGAATTGCATATCAGAGCTCGGGGCTGAGCTTCGTTGCGCAGCAGAAACTCCGTTGCTTTGACTTCTCTGCCTCGACATCTCCGCTTGCGCTAGTTCAATCATGACATCGTGAACAGACTGGTCCATCAGGGGAACTATTTCCTGTGGATAGTGCTGGATTTGGTGCCATAGTTTTCTGGTGGGCGGATAGAGCTTGAAATCACGGATATCTACGTAGAGAATGCGGTGACCAAGAATCAGCATGTTCTGGAGCTCTTCCCAATATGGTTTCGAGGTTGCCGTAGGGTCGGCATCTGTTTCTTCTGTTGTCATTCCTTCGTGCCACATGCGATATTTCTTTGTAAAGTTCTTTAGGAAATCCTTGAAGGCAGCATAGGTGTCGTCAATAGATACTGTAGTACCCCATATAGTAGCGTTATCTTGTCCACCAAGGGCATCAGCGTCGGAAGTCCCAGGATTTAAATTGGAGAAGGCAGCCGCATCGGAATGAATTTCACGGACAACTCGGCCAGAGTCATCGAGAATGACACGACTGCCACCCCGAGCACTACCACTGAAAATTTCCGAATTGATGTCGCCTCTTCGGGGCCTAGCTCGAGGAGTGCCGGCAGCACCAACGAATAATCCGCTGCTTTCACTTCGAAGGTCGGATTGGGGGTGTAACCCTCGACCGGGACTTGAGCTTGGCTCGTATCGAATAGGCGAGGACTCTGAAATGAAGGTCAGCAGACTTGTCTTCACGTCGGTGGCGGGCCGCTATAACCTACCGCCAACCAGGCCCCTCGACGCCCTTGGTGTCCGATCGCCATCAGACTCGGCAAAGTGACGAAGAGGTGAGCTGGGCGGAGCGCCGCTATTGTTGTTTGTGCTTTGACTGGCGGTATTGTGCCGCAAAGGCGACGATGCATCGTTATTGTTGCCATTTGCGGGAGAGGACTGGTAGAACAAAGGGCTAGAAGCTAATTGCGACTGTCGATTGTTACGAGGCGTGGTGCCATTCTGTGACGCTGCATTCTGTGAACTGCGCGTATTGCGACTGGGAGTGCCCGCCTGCGAATTGCGCTGGCTACGGCGTTGGGTAGGCGACGACATGGCCAATTGTGGGACGCAGATAGTGATCGAGGAGTAGTCTTTCACCGTAACCCTAGGATAGATATCGGTGTTGAAGAGAGAAGTGTGCGTGCAGAATGATTACAACGACAGAGCAGAAATCGTATTATCGACTACTGGTGGGATGAGTGGATTGGGGGGTTTCTCTGTACCCTGTCGCGAGAAACCCCTTAACGCGTCGTGGCGCGGTGCGAGCGCGTAAAGTGGAAAAGGTATCTAATCGATTGCAGGGATGTCTTGACTTAGGTAATCACATGCGGAATTATATGATATAGTAAATCGCTTTATGTGGGGCTTTAAAATGGTGGGGTCGCTAAAATGGTTTTTCCTGTTATGTACATATCTAGGTACCTAGGTAGTACCTTATTGGAGTTAAGGTGGACTTGAGTAAAGGTACCTAGGTAAATGCCACCTGCATATCAACTGGTAGCTTTGAAGTTTCATCAGTTCAATATAACAGGTCATAGCCGACCTAGGTACCCAACGTCATTTAATCTGAAGAGAACGAGGCCAAAGCACCAGCGATTCAATTTACGCAGGCCAGGCTGCAATTGACCACAAAATAAGGCAAGATGGAGGCTATGTCCCTACGGGCCGTGACTGCTATCATCATACTCAGTGCCGATGATGGCTCTGGTACGTATAAAAATACCCCTTGTCTGATTCCCCGATTTCGATTTGTTGGACAGCCGAGATATCTGATGTTGAGCTAACTTTTTCGCAGTAAGTAGATTTTCGCTCTCCTCCCATATACAGTAGCAAAGTCATGCCGCGGGCGTCTCGAGAAAGAATGGCAATGCGACACGGTCCAGGACACTAATAAATGGCAGAGGATATTCACCAAATACTACAATGCACCCCACCATGCACCAACAGGCAGTAAGCGCCAGAGAACGTAAAGTCGGAATGTTCAGCAGCTAATGAGATGTCTGCAGCATCCGGCGCCTCAAGCTCCCCATACCCAGACGTAACGTCGCAGAAGCGCTTTGAGAAAGGCCTCCACGAGAAGACTGCGAAGCAGAATGGCGATATCATACTTTACGACAACAAGGTTGTGCTTTATAGAACGGAATCCGATGTCATGATGTATGTCATTGGTGGTGCCGACGAAAATGAGGTCTTACTATACAATGTCATCCTGGCGCTCCGAGATTCGCTGCACCTACTGTTCAAGTTTGTGACCCTCATTCCCTGGTCTCCAGACGTTTCTCGATGAGTGAAATTCTAAATGGAATTTAGGCAACCCGTAGATAAGCGGACAGTTGTGGAGAACTACGATCTACTATCGCTAGCCATCGACGAGATCGTTGACGACGGAATTATCTTGGAAACAGATCCAGCCAACATTGTACAACGAGTTAGTAAAGCGCCAACCCAAGACGTCAACTTGAGCCGTATCGACCTCAGTGAACAAGGAGTGAACAACCTGGCGCAGCTGGGACGGGCCAAGTTGACCGACTGGTTGCGACAAGGGCTATAACATGGGAAATACTCCCAATAATCTGACAATAGAAAGAATTGCGAAACAATCTAGAACTGAAGGCTGAACACCACGGCGTTGGCAAAAGCTATTACTCCCCAAGAGGTGTATTTTGTTGAGTGGCCGGACCGTTTGGTTCTCTACGACTTTATCTGAGATGCTGCCTTACGTAACCTATTCATAACCGCTGCACCAATATCTTCGTCGTCTAATGTGCCCTCTACGAATATGATGTCTGCGCCGCGTCTATCAAGTTCCCGTAACGCCGAAAAAAGCCCCTGTGCAATGCTCCTACTATCCTTGCCGATGCTAATGTCTAGAAGCTTTCCGATTTTTGTGCCGCCTGATGACTTGTACAGATCTGCATCTCTAACTTTCAGTTCGATGTCTACTCGACTATCAGACTCAAGAGGCTCAACTGATCCTTCTTGCTCTTTGAAATCTCCGCAAAAGAGACCCGCACCCATTTGCCAGTACCGAGTTCGAATTACGCCGACCATGTTGCTGTTGTCGTCCTTGAGGTCGAGGGCTCGCTGATCAACGCCTTCGTGTAGGCTTGGATAAGTAGCTTCATAGAGAACTACCCGTGCATTGGGACTGTAATGTTTGTATTTCATGCCCGGCGCCCTCGGTGCAGCTTTGCCAGCTTCACTGTGATCTTTGTATGCTTTCTCGACGTTATTCCAACCAGGGCATTCTCGCAGCTCATCTATGCTCACCCCGCCAGGTCTGAGGACAACGGGTGGATTACAGAGTCCATCCACAACTGTGCTTTCCACTCCAACTGGACACGAGCCGCCATCGAGTATCAGCTCGATGCGCCCATCCAGATCTTCCAGGACATGGGCCGCCGTAGTCGGCGAGGGCTTTGTAGAGGCATTGGCAGAAGGAGCAGCCAATGGAGCGCCCACCAGCTTAATCAGTGAGCGTGCAAGTGATGAGGCAGGCATCCTCACGCCAAAAGTCTTCAGCCCGGCTGTAACCTCAGGGGCCAGCTTGGACGGGGTTGGGTTGGGCATTAATATTGTCAACGGACCTGGCCAGAAGCGCTCGATCAGCGGCTTATAGATTCTAGGTATCTGATCATGAGATCCGTTCGTTGTTCCATTTTGCTCAGTTGCAGGCTGTAGAACATCGCGGAGCATGTCTAAGTCAGCAACGTGTATGATGAGCGGGTTATCTGACGGTCTGCCCTTTGCAGAATAAATGCCTTTCACTGCACCAGACCTCATCGCATCGGCGCCCAGACCATACACCGTCTCGGTTGGAAATGCAACTGGTATATCTTTCGTCTTCAGATAACCCGCTGCCTCCTGCAGAGTCTTGGTCTCTGGTGACTGGGAAACCTCCCATTTGCTTATCCTTTCTAAGCCGGCATTTTCTTGGAATTTCCCAAGATCACCGGCAACCACTTTCAAAATTCCGGTTTTTTGCCCTGTTGCATGTCGTGGCAAGTCTTGCGACATGGTACTGTAAGAGTTGAAGACAACTCGGACAGATTTGAGTACGAGGCTCAAAGCTCGTGAAGCCAACTTGATGGTAGAGTTTCAAATAAGGGAACGCAAAATAAGTTGCAACCCGTTTTTATTATTATTTGTAGGTTCCCAATTGCTTTGTGACTGCTCTGCCAAATAGGGTCTTCATCAATGACTACAGCAAATTTTGAAATGGAAAATATCTTGAGTGACTCATCGAGTAGACTGCGTGCTACTTACCTAGGTAGTCCAATACTTTCAAAGTATTATTAGTAGCCCAAAGCACCTGGGTTAGGGGGCAAAACATAGAATTCTATTAGGTAGGTATACGCCTATAATGGCGTGGATAGTGGGGACCTATCATGCATGCTCTTAACTTTCAGTGGAACATCTACTGCAAAGCACAGCAGCTTTAAGGCCTATCTAGGCTGGCTTGTAAGAAGCAGGCTTGTGAGCAAACCCCCGGCCGCACACTCGCGATAATACCTGGCATAGACCACGACAATAGTGCTCCCCAGGACCACAAACTCGGCCTGATGTCTCGTGTCGCTATGCACCTCTCGCCACCAATGTTCCAATGTCCGCCAACAATCCTCTAAATGGCGACCTTGCAGCCCATCCGACGCAGAAGTCTTCGCGTAAGCTGAACCGCAGCTCTTCGAACCCCTCCATACACGATGCATCGTCTCTCGCCGACGTTCGTGCTGGTCTGGCCGCACTCCATACTCGTGAAGCCGCCATAGCGACTCGCCTAGATTCCCTTATCTCCTCGCAAGCCGATCTCTCGCGCGAATTAGGTCGACTCGACCTCCTGCGTGCCAATCTAGGTTCCCAGGTCATTGCAACTAGGTCTATCAGCAATGGCATGCTCTCGTCAGCGGCCGAGACCGCCGGTCGGCTCTCAAACCGGGTCAAAGAGCTGGACCTAGAAAAGGACAGGGTACAGCAGACTTTGAAGGTCGTCGAACAGGTCGCCGAGCTCAAGGCTTGCGTCCACGGCGTCGTTGGTAGTATGGGTGCTCCCCAGGACTGGGAAGCCGCAGCAGGCTATATCTCGCGCGCGAGCAAGGTCCCCGAGCCTATCATACGTGGCGGGTTTGCGGCATCTATTGTGCCGAGTGTCGAAGTGCCTGATGCGCCCTGGGTAACGCTTGAGAACTCCAAAGAGAGCCTGTGTGGCTTGTTTTTGCGTGAATTTGAAAAAGCAGTCAAGGATAACGACGGTGCCAAAATCACTCGTTTTTTCAAGCTATTTCCTCTTATCGGTAGAGGTGACGTTGGATTAGATGTCTACGGCAAATATGTATGCCAGGGAGTCGCAGGTACTGCGCGAGCAACCCTGAAAGAAGTCCCTGGTAGTGCTGGGAGAAAAGACAGCTTTTTCTATGCAAACGCTCTTACAAAACTGTTTGAGCATATTGCCCAAATTGTTGAAAGTCATGGTGGTCTCGTGGAGAGACACTATGGAGAGGGCAAGATGGTGAAAGTTATTGAAAGGCTGCAAATGGAAGCTGATGTGCAGGGGGGGATCGTATTAGATTCCTGGAGCGACGACAGGAATGTCAGCAGGCGGCTCACCGATGTGAAGAGTTACCCGTTCTCATTCCTAGTGCAGAGTTTCTTGCCGCAGCAGAAGACACTTGGCGGAACACCTCGTATGAGCTCACCTGCGATTGGCAGTGGAACCAATCCTCGTGTCAGTGAAGACGAGGGTGTCAACATGAAGGAGATTGACGGACTTCTCAATGAGATTTCCGTCATGCTTGGCCGCTGGTCGCTATATACTAGATTCCTAGCCGGGAAATGCAAGGTAGCTAACCGCTTTCCACTATATTATCCGTCCAGAGTACTGACTTCCTACAGAGCCCGGAAACACCAGAAAAGGCGACATTATCAATACCGGCGGTGTTAAGTAATTCCAACCTCCAAAGAAAAGTCTCAGCAAAGCTTGTTGAGCCCTATAATTTTATGTCAACCTTCTTTTTTAGGAGATCGGTTGAGAAAGCTTTTCAACTGGATGAATCCCCATCTGGATTATCTTTGAACCTTAACAAACCTATCGAGGCCAATGCACCTTTTATTATATCTGCTGTTGATGATGTCATGTATATCGTCAGCGCAGTTATCCAACGCTCCATATCTACCTCCCAACGTGAGGTAGTGTCTCATGTTATCTCATCAAGTGGCAGAGTACTCGAGTCCGACTTCATCAAGATGATGCACCAAAAAATGCAAAATGAGTCGTATCCACGAGCCGCCGTTCAGGGAGGGATGCCCCCAGAGGATAAGATCGTTGCTTTCATCGTTCTAATTAATAGCCTTGACATTTCTAATGAGTACTTGGCTCGAATCATAACCACTCGACTTGGCAGCTTTCCAGACCACCCTGACGGAACTTCTCACCCCAATCCGCTTACCGCCTCATTTCCATTTGAAAATGATGTTACGCTTGTCACATCCTCTCTTAAAAATTTACACTCGACATTCACCACGAAGACGACCGAACTTCTTAACGATGGTTTGTTGGTACTCTTCAACCAAGTGATTAAGCAGAAGCTGCGGACCATTATGGCCGAAGCCTTTCGAGATGCGGATTACTGGCGAACGG
Organism: Xylaria sp. FL1042; assembly: GCA_022495085.1. Lineage (NCBI taxonomy): Eukaryota > Fungi > Ascomycota > Sordariomycetes > Xylariales > Xylariaceae > Xylaria > Xylaria sp. FL1042. The sequence goes on along the minus strand of MU380193.1, from coordinate 17,038 downwards.
AAGAAGAGCTGGCGGAGATTGCTCTACAAAATGATGAAGATGAGGATGAACTTCTCGATCGCGTACCACGGCGCTTTGAGCAAGGTTGGGATGCTCTCATGAAACCTATAGCGCGTCTCATGACACCCAAGACATACAACACGTTACTAGAAATTACAGCAACACACCTATCAAAACAAAGCTTAGAGAAAAGAATATCGAGCTACAGCGGTAAAACGAATGCGTACGGAGCCATCCGCATGGAGCGGGATTTTAACGGGATCATCAGCACAGTAGCCAAAGGCAATTATAGCGTGAGAGAACTATTTAATAGAGTTACACAGATCCTCATGGTGGCCAATATGGAAGACGATGAGTGGGAAGAATTGGTAGATACGGGCGACGATGGCGGTATCGAATGGGTACTCAGCCAAGAGGAAAGACGCAGAGCACGAAATCTTGTCCGGGAGTGAAGATATCACCATGTATCTAGGTAGAGACACCATAACCGAGAAAAGATTTGGCACTAGAACTTTTCAATAGTTCTTTTTTTCCTTTTCTTTCTTCTTCTTTCTTATTAATATTCTTGTGTTTGCCCCAATCCACTTCGGGAGCCTGTGCGAGGTATGCCATTGCTATGATCTCTACGATAATCGAGACAACGTAAATTGACCCTATGCCTATTAGGTCCTTACAAGTTTCGGCCAGTTTACTCAGCTTCCTCGGCGTCCTGTATATGGCATGCACTGTCGTGGCTTAAAGTCTGTACGTCTCTAGCCTAAGACCGGACAAATCGTCGGTTTCTACGGAACCTTAGTAAGATTCACATCTATTCTCCCTGGGGCGATTACAACTGCGCTGGCTTTTGTATTATTCTAGAGCAACATAGTCGGACTGGAGAAGCTTAGAGTTGTCTGTATTGGAACTACTCCATAACATGACAATTTGGAATGATCACCATATAATATCTTAAGGAAGAGAGCTCTTGACATAGTGCTTGGATGAGTATGCTAGGGTTGAAAATTTTGGGCGTCTACTGGATGTTCTCGGTTTAATACTTAGGTAGCAAGACTTAGTACTGCTTCCCTTCCTAAGAGACTGATAACTTACTACTACAGCTTGATCGTGGTAACAACGGGAAAGAGAGAACTACATTCATTTCATGACCATTGTCGCAGTCTCTATAATTATATAGTAATTTTTCTATTGGGTTTAAAAATTCTACATCACCAAGAGAACGATTTTCTATCCAGGGCGGTATTCCAGGGCGTGAGCGACTTCCTAGGAAGTCGCTACCAATCCCACCCTGACTAAGATGCTCTATGCAATTATCAGATATAATAGTTCATGCAGTTTAGTACCTAGACCTGGTATGTAAAAACGCGATTATCTGATATTCTCATTGAAGCAAACTACCTCCATTCACAGCGTTTACTTCCTAGGTAGGAAGGTTAGCCGTTCAAGCTTTCTTTATGCTGGCCACCACGCACGACAATTGATTGATCAAGGAAGCTCATTCATCACGGGACATCTCTTCTCTTAATCATACTCATAGCCGGCCGTAAGCAGTATCAGTCATGGCAACATCACATTTCGGTCTGCTCGATGAGCGCGAAGAAACAGAGCTACATAAAACACGACTATTAGCGGTCGAAGAGCGACCATTCAAACGCCTGACCAAACGCCTCGTGGCTCCGGGTACCTTCACGAACCCAAGCAAGAAACTGCCGACGCCGCCTCCGGAAAGCAGTCACAACGATACCGTAGATGCCGCCTCTGCGGCCTCGCCCTCAAACGCCGACATCGCGACGCTGAAGGAGGACATCACCCTCGACTTCGCCGCCTTCGACTCGGCCATTGCCCGCCTGCAATTCCTCGCCACCGCCAACGCGGCCGAGCGCGAACACTACGCCGCGGCGCGGCTGCGCATCCTGAACACCATGGACTCGGTGCGCGAGGGGAACGGACAACTGCGCGTGCGGCTGGAGGAAGCGCGGGCGACGCTCGCGCAGCGCCGCAAGTTCGACGAGCTGGCCGACAAGATCACTAGCAACCGCATGCTGCGGCCGCGGGCCGAGCAGCACGTCAACCTGGCGAAGCTGGCCGAGGAGTGCGAGGAGCTGCGGCGCGAGAGCGAGGCGTACGGGGACACGTGGCGGGAGCGCAGGGCGCAGTTCGAGCGGCTCGTCGACGAGGGACGGAGGCTGCGCGCGCTGATCCGCGACGAGAAGGAGGAGGTCGAGAGGCGCGAGGGCATGGATTCCGACGCCGAGGACGGAGAGGCGGCGCCCACGCCGGGCAAGGGCATTGCTAGCGGGCCTGCGACGCCGCACCCGGAGAACAGCGCCGCGTTGTCGGGGAAAGGGGATGCGGGTAGCGCGACGCCTAGACCGGACAGCAGCAGAGACGAGCGGACGCCTAGACCTGATAGTCCTGGTGCTGTGGCGGTGGGCGGCGAAAAGGCCAGGCTGGATGTGAGTGGGACGTTCTCGAGATCGGGGAGCTTGGCTCCGAGCGTGACGGCTGGAAGTCAGCAGCCCGAGGACAAAAGTCAGGAGAACGGCGATGATGTTGAGATGGGCGAGTCGGCGACACAGCAGCGACAGAGTCAGGATGGTGATACCCCGATGGCTGAGGATTCGCAAAACACACCACATATCACGGTTGACGCCCCAGGAAGCGGCGGCGAAGATAAGATGGATACGACCTAGGACTCTTGGGCGACAGATGAGGGCGGTATTTCTAATGGATGTACGATATCACTTATACCCCGTAGCTCTAGCGCAGAGCTACTATCAGAATTCGCTTTTGAAGCTTTGAGAGTGATTATCTAATTTATTTCGTTCAACTGCATTCGTTGTTTTATATGGTATCATTTCCTGTATGGATGCCTTTCGTTAGATCCCTCTCTTACCAGCTCCACGCCGTTTCCAGCGTTTAATACCATGACACAAGTGGCAGATCCATGATATTTATGCCGCACACACGAAGGCGGCCAAATCAGTCTCATCTATCTTTCAAACGGTAGCCGTATAGCTTTCTCGTGTTCTATGCACATCTCCTCTCCACGTACAAAAACTCTCGCGTATCTCATGCAACAGGGGGCTCAAGCTCACGTCCCAGCTTAAGCGCCTCATTCGCCTTGGCGATCTCGTCTGCGGTTGCACCCTCGCTCTCCGCAGTCGCTATCTGCTCCTCGAGCCGCTGGACCGCCTCTACGATGCGCTCACGCAGCGGCGCGAACACGGCTCGGGTCTCTTCTACGGCTTTTTGCTAGTTATGCCACGACCGTTAGCCTAAACTTCAATCACCATCGGCCTAAGCAATTTAGTTTGGAGGAAGGTCGAACGAGAGCATAGTAAATGTATGGTATACTTGTAGGAGGGTGGGAGATGATGAGTACGTACCTCTTGCTTGAGTATAAATGTTGCGTTTTCGTCCGCGGAATCGGATGACGTCTTCATGTCCGCCTCGATCTTCTTCACGCGCTCGGTCTGCTGTGCTAGTTCCTTGCGGTAGTAGCTGTCTTCCTTCACGAGGCGCTGAACCGATTGCGTAGCGATGGTTAGGGGTGATGGGGCTGGCATTGTGTCCTCTACTCCCGTGAAGCTGCTGATATTTTTTGGTGTCTGCAGGCAGTACGGATGGGATCTGGGCAGTATTTGTTGCTTTTATAGAGCCATAGAATACAGTTGCCTAGAGCTATTGACACTCATCTTCACATTTGTTTGCCTAAAGTAGAAGTATGTTTTGGTGGGGTTGGCGGGGTATAGATGTACCGGGTATGTATATCATAAAACATACCTCCTGTAGTACGGGGTATATGCGATAAGCGGAATGCGCTCTACAAGATTCTTATCAGGCCTCTTATCGGAGCTCCCATTACAAATCGACTTCATGTGAATCTCAACACCAAGATTGCGCCATCGGATACCAGTCTTCCCAACCTTTCTCAACAACTTCCTACTTGTTGAAATCACCATGTCTTCGTCTATATCTACGCGTAAGGCGCTCTGTCCCATGGTCTATAGCTTGGCTAACGTACGTATGTAGCTTCAATTGCGCCCAAGGCTGAATCTGTTGCCCCGGCTGGAGTCGCAAACACAACAGCCTCTAAGCCTAAGGTTAGGATCCCAACAACTCTGTGTACTATTAGTCAATTATTAACTCTTCTGTGTTTTAGCCATGCTGTGTGTGCAAAGACGAGAAAGCGCTACGAGACGACTGCATGCTGTTCTCCACGTCAACTGATCCTGCGAGCAATGATTGCAAGCCCATCATCGACCAGTATAAAACTTGCATGGCCGGTTACGGCTTCAAAATCTAGGCTCGCGTATTATCGAGCGACATCTCCCATGTATATCACTGATTGCGGAGCGCTCCAGAGCGTTTAGAAAACGTTGTACGATGGACGGATAGAAGGCCTCTGCGGCCGTTGACTACATTGCATTGGGCGGCGTTCAACAGAAGAGAATCACATACCCTTCTCCCTCTTGATGAACACAAAGGCCAGCGTCTCTGTCATTGACTCGTGACTCAGGACTTTGGCGATTTATAATCAACTGTAAATTAATCTCGGACGGGGAACAATTGACTCATTCATCACAACCAACCTAACGTGTAACCCGAGTGTGTTCTGTCCGTATCTTGTTGGTGCCAGGTCTCGTTGCCTAACTCCTGGTCGACCAAACTAAAGCTAGTTCAGACATTAGAGACTATTAGCAAAACAGCTAGTTATATCGTGGTAGATTAGAAGAGATGGCGTGAAGTAACCACAAGAACGGCATGTAGTACAATAGGTAATCATTACACCAGTAAACAACTTTGACAAAGCCTCAAACTTGACATAGTGTCAACCAACGGAATTGAATATCGAGTACCTCGATACCAGCCCCCAGAGCCATGTCTGCATTCCTATGCTACAAATTAAGCTACTTCTATATTGGGTTTTAGCATCACATGTGACCGTACTCGTACGAACGTGGCCAGGCCGGCGCCCACTGTGGCGGATCTTACTACTTAGTAGTGTATGGCGTCTGGGAGAAACGTGGAAAAGCGCAGGTATCATGGCCTAGTTACATCCTTGATGTACTTGAGCTATCGTATCGCGCCACGGTTATTCGGACCTCACTTTTTGATATCCGGACCGCAGCTAACCTAGCTGGGCGATAGTCGTACTAGTGTCTCCACACACCCTTGTTTCCCATACAAAATAGGTAAATGCTAGACGCTATGTGGACACTAGGAAAACCGACGGTCTGAACCCCTGTTCTTGTTTTTGTTGTTCTTGTACTACGTAGGTGCTGTAGGGTGGCATATCGATAACCTGTTGGTACATAAAATTAGCTGAGATTCTCACCAAAATAGATGTACCTCCAGATGTAACAGAGGCCTAGAAATAGCGGTTTTTTACTATTTTGGCTGCAAATAGCACCAATCGATAGAGAATAAAGATGAAGCCGAAAACAATGAGTAATTAATAGATATCGTGATGCGCGATGGTGTTGTTAATAGTTGAAAATGTAGTTAAAGGTCAAAGGTAAGTGGTGGAGAGGAGTGGGGTGGAGAGACTAGTAGGTAGGTTAGGTAGAAAGGTCAAGAAGATAGAGGCCTCTGATTGGCTGACGGGCTTCTACAGTCTACCCCGCTTTTGAACAGCTGTCTAACAGCTGCCGGAACAGTGGCAGGCAGAAAATTTCCGAATACTGTTGTTTTTTGACGGAGGCAGGGGGTGCCCCACTGTATTGACAGGGGTCTACCCTACTAATGATACAAATATAGCTAGCTTAGTGGGTCTTATACAAAAAGGGTAATAACCCCTGCTATCGGTGGGACCTTTAACCTATTTAGGTTAGCTGCGGTCCGGATATCAAAAAGTGAGGTCCGAATAACCGTGGCGATCGTATCGAGCAACTAGTAAACTAAGCTAGACTACCAGGGAGATTTACATGGTCTAGTGTAGGTACTGTACACCAGATCATGTTCGCACGATCAGCCCTGCGAGCTAGCTATTCTGCCGCTTTTAGGCTAAATATAACGACAGGGGCATGCATGCAGGTATTGGGAATAGGTATAAAGTACCAACTGTCAACCACGCCACAGAAGATACAGAGAACACCATTGAGAAGTCCTCATGATTGACTCATGACAAAGAGAAATGCGATCAATTTAGTCGAGACGCCCCTAACAGGACGATCTCGGCGACGTGGAGGACCGACACAAGTTACTGGTATACCAGCCATCCTCTATGGGAAGTCCCTACTTTTTTTTTTGCCGAGGCCAAGATACCGCTTGTGGTGTACTGTAGCTAATGCTAGTTCGGCATTAAGAAGAGCATAGGTGGAGGTAACGTACACTAGACGATGGAAGCGGAGAAACCCGCTGACTTGTTGAAGCACTAATTCTATCTAACCTAGATGGTTCATGGTGAACAAATTAGGTTGGGGTACATATACGCTAACTATAATATCTAAGGTTAGTGTATTATACTAGAATTCAACCTCAAGTGATCAACGTATCGTAACGTGGGGAAGTAGTTGAAATTGCTGAGGCCCTCGTGAGTTTCGACATGTACGATCACTTCGAGATACTTGATTATTTATAGTCGAGTTCATAGGCTATCAACTACGTTAGGACTGCTTGAATCAGCCACCCGTTGTAAGCCCAAGCCACCAGCCTTTTCTCCCCCTTTGCTGGGAGAGGCCCCGGCAGATCGGGACGCAATTCCGTCAGAGACGACAGTCGTACTTAGTTAGTGAGTCCGCTCCGGGCACTTATGGCCACCCTCTCTCAGAATTACAGCAAGAAGAACAAGAGCGTCTCCAGTTTCTCGGATGTCGTCTATCGGTAACATCGGCGTGTCTACCACCATTGAAGTTTTTCATCATCTGTAAACAGGCCACTCTGCCGAGACTATCTTATGTTGGCATGTTATACCTCACTGCGACTATCAAGGAAGAAACAAGCCATTCAAAACCTGGATTCCATGTTTGACCAATGCCCAGTAGACAAGGTCCGGGCCAATGGAAAAACGCAAACATCTAGCGTCTAATGCGAATACCTGTACTACTAAGTAAAGTATGAACGATAAAGGCACATGGCCTGGTATATAACATCTAAATCAGCAGTGTAGGTATCCTTGGTAATTCAAACGCTAAGATAATTACGAGTTGCCAAGAGACGGTTCCCATTTCCAACACTGTGGTGTAACCCTATCCGGCCGTGCCAGCCAGGCACGAAAGATTAATCGACAACGAGCCAACGACACCACGCTTGTTCTGGCACGGAAGCAGGATGACCCCTGCTCTTGCCAGGAGCGCTCTACTCACTGTGCGATGTGGGAGGACTCAGTCTTACTCGGAGATGTAGATAATTTCATACATCCAGCTAATATCCGGTAGCTAACAGTATCTATTCTAAGCCATATCCAGTACTACAGTACCGCCTCGTTGGGAAACGATTAGTAGCAGGTAGGTGAGACGAGACCTACGATGACGAAGTTGGTTAGCTAACCTGCGGCACGGGATGCCACCCTCAAATAGTATAATGCAGAGGGGTCGCCATGGGATGATAGCCCTCCAATGAAGACCTGGCGACGGTAGCATTTACTTTCGTTCTCTTTCCAGACTACGTTCATCTCTCGGCCTGGACGCAATGCTCCATCAATCGGTGTTACTAAGAGGTATTTCTCCGCAGTCCAGTCGAATACCGCTTCCAAACGCCGTTAAACAAGTGATTTAGCAACCCCATTCTCACGAGACAGAGATCTATCACTCTCAAGGTCGCCACAAAATGAACTGCAGGTCAAGCATTAAGACCCGAATTATATCCCGCCGTGGGCTCACGTTCGGAATGATAGTTTAGTACTCAATATCGCCGTCAACCGTAATGGAATTTCTGTGATATGCGTGACAGATATAGCAAAGTTACTCCGGAGAAGGGCAGAATAAAGAACACAGCGCCACATATCTCCAAGATGCTGGCCGTCTAGAGAGGATTTCGGGAAGGATGCCGAAGTCATACACTACAGACAGCAAGCAACACAACTATCCGTAAGCGTGTCTGTCTACCCTTGCTTGATAATGATCATGTTAGTACACTAAGTGGTGTCTAGTCTAGCTAAATGAGACCTGGGACCTGGAACCCAATGAATAACTTGTGAGTCCTTTTGTGTGATGTTGCTCCTGGCAGACTAACGTCTCCTCCCCTGCTCTTTTGCCCCAATTGCAGGTCTGGGGGTCTAAACAAGGTCCCCGGATGGGGTATGATGGGGTATGCTAAACCCCATGGTGTACCCCATCCAAGAGCCCCAAGTAGTCTCATGGGGACTAGCCATGAGGGTGTGAGAAGCAAGGCATTCTCTTCCGGTCCGATCGCCCGTCTCTAAGACGCGTGATCCTAAGCTGGGTATGCCTCTGTATATATCTTCCAATGGATCCATCTCAAATGCTCCTCGTCTTATCTCTTCGTGAACCATCCCATTCTCTCACCTAGCCAAAATTCCCCCCTAAGGTGGGAAATCGAGGGCCTTCTCTTGTCTCTTCTCGAACCCAGCCCTTGTCGGAGTTCATCCTCCTGGGTTTTCTCTCTCACACGGAGACGCATACTAGATCAGAGCTGTGATACCGTCAACATGGTTCTTGCTCTAGCGGATGCTGCTCCCAAAAAGGGGGCGTCCGCTCTCGCTGCGGAGGAAGCACCGGTTTTCGAGAAGGTTAGCTGGTACAAGGAGCCCGGGTTACGGAAGCTATACTTCTATGCTTTTGTCCTCTGCATTGCCTCTGCGACTACTGGATACGACGGGTATGTGCTATTATCCTAGTGATTAACCTTGGGGTGTAACTAAACCGTACCAGGTCATTCCTGAACGCTGTGCAAGTCTTCCCACAATGGGAAGACTACTTTGGCCACCCCGAGGGCTCTCAGCTGGGTCTACTTGTCGCATTATATCAGATTGGTAGCGTGGTCTCGATTCCTATCGCGTAAGCTCGAAGGACCCTTGAACGGTGAAACCTCAAGTTTCTAACTGTTAACAGGCCTATCTTCTGCGATAACTTTGGTCGTAAAGTGCCCATTGTAATCGGCTGCGTGATCATGATTGCTGGAGCTATTCTTCAGACAACAGCAAGCTCAATTGGTCACTTCATGGGTGGTCGTGTATTAATGGGGTTCGGAAACAGTCTTGCTCAAATCGCCTCTCCCATGTTGCTGACAGAAATCTCCCATCCTCAACACCGTGGTCGTCTCACTGCAGTGTACAACTGTCTGTGGAACGCTGGAGCTATCAGTAAGTGATATATTGATGAAGCACTATCCGGGGGAAAAATAGCTCTGATGGTCAAACAGTCGTCTCCGCTCTATCGCTGGGTACCAACTACATCGACTCCAGCTGGTCATGGCGTATTCCCGCTCTCGGACAAGGCCTCCCTTCCGTTGTCCAAATTATCTTCATCTGGTGGATCCCAGAATCTCCTCGATACCTTATGGCAAAAGACAAGCACGAGAAGGCGCTCGATATCTTGGCCCGCTACCATGGCAACGGGAATGTCAACGACCCGACGGTGCAATTCGAATACCGCGAGATCAAGGAGACGATCAAGATGGAGATGGAGGCGAAAACCAACAGCTCATACCTGGACTTCTTCAGAACGAAGGGCAACCGCTACAGACTGATGGTTCTGTTCTCCCTGGGTCTTTTCTCGCAGTGGTCCGGCAATGCTATTATCTCTAACTACTCCAACGTGCTCTATTCACAAGCAGGAATCATGAGCTCGACCCAGAAATTCGGCGTAAGTCATGTCTCCCATCTCATATACAGGCGCTTTATTTATTGACTCTACTTCTAGCTCCAAACTGGTTCCACCGCTCTCTCCCTCATCGTGTCCATCACGATGGCCACGCTCATCGACAAGTTCGGCCGGCGACCCCTGTTCCTAACGGCCACCAGCGGCATGTTCGTCGTCTTCATCTTCTGGACGTTGACGTCAGGCCTGTACGGCGAGCACAGGCTACCGGGATCCGACAAGGCGCTCATCGTCTTCATCTGGTTCTTCCAAATATTCTACTCGATCGCGTGGTCCGGTCTCCTGGTGGGCTACGCCATCGAGGTCCTCCCGTACAAGCTGCGCGCCAAGGGTCTCATGATTCTCAACATCACCATCCAAATCGCCCTGTTACTCAACGAGTACGCCAACCCAGTCGCCTTCCAGGCCTTCGGTTTGGACCATTCTTGGAAGCTGTACATCATCTACACCGTATGGATCGGCCTCGAACTCACCTTCGTCTACTTCATGTATGTCGAGACCAAGGGCCCGACACTCGAGGAGCTCGCCAAGGTTATCGATGGCGACGACGCCAAGGTTGCGCATCTTGACCTCGAGCAGGTCGAGAAGGACGTCGCGCGTGAAAGCCATGAAGTTCACGAAAAGGTATAGAAGGGGTGCGGAAGGTTGCGGGCGCATGGTTTCTAGGAGTAGTTTGCTTTAATTCTCGTTGTAATGAAACCCGCATTTTGCTGGCGTCATGTTTCGAAAGTGGTCGGGTCAGAGTATATATACTTATACATAGGAAAACATTTCACGGCAAATTGGGGCCGGTAGGAGAACTTATACCACCAACTCATGCGCAACGATGTTTATTTGAAAACAGCTCATCACGATGTTGGTTTTCAGCAGCCCTTTGCGGGTGAATGCATATTACTGAGACAACTTGTTAGTCTTACGTAGTAAGCTAATGTTAATGACGGCTGTTCCCGCTCGAGCCAATGAACTTTTTTCGTCTCTCCACCATCTACAAACCCACTCAATGTTAACACCTATTTACACAAAACTGCACGATTTTACATCGCTCTCACCTGCTAAACGTCCTCAGTTTATAAATTTACTTAAAACACATCTCGTTTATACTAAACTATGCGATAGACCTTTCATACCTGAACAGCCACCCAAATCGTCCTTGCCAGCTCCATCCCTAATGGAGTCCTTCAGCTTGGCCGCCGAGCATGCTGGCGCCATCCAACACACACATCTCATCCGACTGGACGCGTCGGCCGTCGCCGCCGCACGGGAGCTGCGGATTGCCATCACCGTCATCGTCGCTGGGTGGGTCGCTATAGCCGGCCTGCGAACTTACTTGGGGCGTCCTGTCGAGAGAAAGAGCTGAGGCTGGTCTTCTCACTGTCTCGAGAGATGGCTCGACGGACACGCACTTCGAATAAAACAATTCTTCGGGGCTATACTTAATTCGACTCCCCTTACGTTATTTTTGTATACTACTTAATACACCTATGGAGAGGACCATAGACGGGCAACCGGCTTTGCTTTTTGTTTGTTTTAGGGCTTTTCCTAATGCTACGCCGCTTACTTTGATACCTTCCTAATGAAACACTATTCACTATCTGAAGACAATAAAATATAACGGAGAATATTACATCAATAAATATAGCTACATGTCTACGTCAAATAAAAGTATCTATAGTGGATGTCTTTTGCGCTGGCATCTTTGGATACCAGCGAGTTACACTAGGTACCTATCTACGTAGGTTAGGTACCTCTTAGATACTTAAGTAGCATTTGAGGCTTATTACCCCTTTAGGAAACGCGATATACCCGAGGACCCTTAGCAGCCGGACATTGCATCATCAGATTTTCTCTCTACCTTACTAAATTCCGCTTTGTGCCTTTTCATTTCCGCTGTCTTCTGTTCTGCAACTTCACTCACGTGTCTACAACAAACCTCAGAATTTTAACTGATTCATCACGCTGTTTGCTAAAGAGACAATTGTTGATATAATTTACTATGCGTTTGTCTGGTCTTCAGAAAGAGGTGCTCTCCCTGTATAGGAGTTGCCTCCGAGAAAGCCGCAAGAAACCAAAAGTCCGTCCTTCAAGCATTCCATCTTTGCCCATACTCAGTATACTCAGTAAGACGTGCGGGTATAACCGAGGCTGACATGGTAAAAACAGGCGACACGTCCTCATTTTGAATCCTTCGCAAGGTAGGTGGATATTGCATGGTACGAGATGTTGGCTACAGATTGCATGTTGACTATTTGCATAGGAGCGAATTCGATAAAAGTATCCAATTTGATAAAAGAGACTTCGCTGCCATCGAGTTTCTTCTTCGCAAGGGACGACGTCAACTCGAAGTTTATTCTGCACCTAACATCAAAGACATCAGAGTGTAATACTATAGTCTTGGCCGGTGCCTTCCACAGCATCCTGGATCCTGCACTCTCCGTCATGGCACATAACGTGCCTGGCAAAGCGCTTTGGTCTGGCAAGTCAGGGCGGTGATGCGAATGCCCATCTGGTTATTTCACCTATGGTGGGCTTCTTCGCGTACGGTGCAACCACGACTGAACGAGATGAAACCGACCTGGAAAGGGAAAAGTATTCTCTTCAGGGAGCACCTTAGATGCCTCTTGTGTTTCGGCATCGTCAAGTCCTGGAGTACAGCTTTCTTACAGCATGATTTTTTTTGGCTTCTTGGAACGCTTTTTTTTGGTATAGAGACGATGCCTACGCTCAATTTACCTTAGAAGGGGAGTCCGCAGCATCGACCAAGATTCAACTACCCATCGCCAACTGATGCCGGAGGAATACACCCCGAACGGCCCACGTACCAAACATCTCAGTCCCCTTTACCTCAATTACCAAATACAGCACGACACCAAAAACAGCGCAGAATTAGCCGCAGTCAGCATGGTTTGCGAGTCAGCAGACGCTTACCCCCCAGAACAAGTAGGGGATCGCTACCTCCTACCGACGATCCGTCCCCCTCCTCTCCCCAATCTCCGTATTGGGGCACATTGCCGTCACCTTCTAAATCTTCCAGAGACGCGAGACCTGATGATCGTGCTGTCGATATACCTTCAAACGGACCTGTTAACACCGACTCTTCCAATGACAAGGTACGACCTGGGACGGAGCGTCTCCACCACTGTCCAGAGTTGACAGATCCACGAAGACGCGGTCGAAAAACGCCGAATCGGGAAAAACGGTTCGGGGTTGCGGATCCTCTCGCTTGGGATGTAATCAATAGATCACTCACACAACAGCGCCGATTGTCCTCAATAGTCAGCACGGAGGGCCCGGTCACCGTACCGGTGAAGCAGTCTTCGAACAAGACGGCTGATGTCGCCTCTCGCACTTCTAGCCAACGGATGGCGCTCAACCGATTTGCAAGAGAACTTGCAAAATACGCTGACGCCGCCGGTGCCACTGGGAAAGCACCTGTTATTACGCCCACAATATCAGAATCCAAAGCGTCGATCCACACCGTTAAACCATTGGTGCCTTACAAAGATGAGTTTCTGGCCGCGGGTCTTGCTGTAACATCTGCGGAACAGAATCGGAATTTGACCAGCAAGATTCATGCACAAGCCTCACTTCGAAGAAACAAACGCCATAAACACTCGAACGGTCCGTTGCAGGCGAGAAAGAAGTCAGATACGCCCGGCGATGGTGCTTCTTCTAGGGCAAGTCCTTCAATGACGTGTACCAGCTCCGGATCCTACGTTGAATTTAGTCCACCGGGCGGACACATGTTTCATGCTATTGAGTCATTGGTTCCACGAAAAGCCAATACGAAACCAAAACATTGTCACCATGCTAGAAGACATCTCTTGTCCTGGTTCATAAAGAAACCAACAAGCAAAGATAGTAACATGAATGGACAACAAAACCCAGTTCGTACCCAGGAGCGCAAAGGAGGGCAAATCAAATCGAACAATGTCTCCGCTCAGCATGAACGCCGTCGGCTTCAACATAGAACTCACAGACGAAACATGCAGAGTATCCCTGAGATTCAATTGTGGCCAAAGCCTGCCCCCCCTGCGAAATATGTTACGCCCAAGAAGGAACCATGCGTGGCAGTTGCTAGCGATTATTATGAACAGATTGGCGAGGGGTTTCACCCGGCACAAGAAGACAGGCACTATCGTAGTGCCCTCGATGCCAAGCAGTCTCTCGATCAATTTGGACTACGAGGCCAAAGAGATTTAACCAGGGGTGTTTTACCCAAGCCACTTCCGGAACCTATAGCGACCATTGAGGAAGAGACAGAAATCAATAGTCTAATGGACAGTAATCAAGATCACCCTTTGCCCCCCATGAAACATAAGGAGATGCCGAGCGTCGCGGAGAACACTCATCGGCGACCCAATGCCGCATCTTCAGTAACGCACAAGTCCTCCATACCATCCTTGCCATTCGCGGCTCGGCTAGCAGCTAGTACTGCCTCATCTTTGCAACGAGCGTTAGACGACGCATGCCAAAAGATTGAAGGCAAAGGTCAGCATGCATATAATTCACTAGAGCAAGAAGATACAAAAGAGGAACTGCCACCAATCCCACAGCGTGACTTACGACATAATGCGTCTCACCCCCCACATCCTCGCAAACCATGTTCAACTGAAAAATTCATATACGTCAAAAGGAATATGCCAACGGTACAACCGCTTCAATCGACTTCCAAGCCCTTGCCACCAGAACCAGTAGAGGCGACGCAAGTCACGCTGGAGAAGCGTCCTGGCACAAAGCTCCCCCAACCGAGTCGCAAAGCCCGTCCTCCTGTTCCCCCGGCCCCTCGGCCGTTGACCGGCAAGCGCAAAAATGCGGTGGCGGAACTGGCTAAAGCAGAGGAAATGTTGAAAGACTTGGATGTGTTTCTCAACGACTACGACGATGCGGATATCGAGGATCGGGATGTCATCAAAGGTCTGCAGGTTGCCATCCACGCAGCAGCAGATGATTTGTACGATGGATATATACGACACAAGACGGGACTACGAATTCGACGGTTTCTGGCCGACCTGAAGTCGTTTGAAGACGTGACCGAACTTGGCCCTAAGGATCAGCGAGCCAGGGAGAAACGTGCCGAGAGCAGGAGAATCGAGGGTATTAGAGGTCAGAACAACCGCCGTTAATTCAGCGAGAATAACATGTATTCGCGCTATTCTTGCTTGTTCGTCGATCACGCGGGCGGCCGCAGCCGTAGATAGTGAAGTGCCATATCTGCATAGGTAGCAACTCGAAGAACGTTTCTACACATGGAGCCTAGATTATCGTTTTCATTATTTCCGCGCAACTATTACGAGATAAAGCAAAGTGTTTATCATCTCAAGCAT
Organism: Xylaria sp. FL1042; assembly: GCA_022495085.1. Lineage (NCBI taxonomy): Eukaryota > Fungi > Ascomycota > Sordariomycetes > Xylariales > Xylariaceae > Xylaria > Xylaria sp. FL1042. The sequence continues at coordinate 1,932 of MU380193.1, read as the reverse complement.
TATATTTTACTACTTCGGTTAGAAATTTTATATTATTTTGTTATTCTTTTATTCCCCGAGGCAGGCCTTGCTTAAATTGCAAGAGTAGTAAACATGTATTTTATAATATTTATAACCTTATAGTTAGCGGTATAATATTACCATTATTTTATTATAATTAGTTATTATTAATAATAAAAAGGCTTTTAATAAATCTATATATAACTTTATAAGTTTATAAGATAGCTTTAAATAATTATATTTATTAAATTTAAAAAAAAAAACTATATTTAGTAAAAGGGTTATATTTATGCCGTAAATAGCAAGCAACGCAAAAATTTCACTAATAGTAATAAACGACCTATTTATTAAAAACGCGACAAACGCGCAATTAAAACCTATTAGCAACGCAACTATAACCTAGCAGCGTTTTTATAAAAAACGCACTATTAAAAAACTTGCAGGTTTAAAAAATGCTATAAATAAAATGCTAAAACTTATATTATAGCTAATATTAAACAATAAAATAAAAAAAGAACTTTTTTTTTAAAAAAATATAAAAAAAATATAGCTATTATATATAATTTAAAATATTTATATAAAATAAATTAAAAAAAAACGCGTAATATTTATTATAAAAATAACTAATAAAAAATAAATAGCTAAAATAATAAAAAATAATAAAAAAAACTAATTATTTATATGCTGCGACTTAAATAAAGCTTTATAAAAAACTTTTAAATAAATGCTTATTTTAATAATAATAAACTTAATTAAAAGCTAGGCATAAATAGCAGCAGCTATTTAATTAAGTTATATTAATAAAGCTAAGCTTATAAAAAATAATAAAAAAATCTTAGTTAAAATAAATAATTAATTAAATAATTTAAAAAAAAAAAACGCTAATAAATATTATTAAAGCTATAAATATAGCTTTAATTAAAAATAATATAATAGTAGTTAAAAAGTTATAAAGCGGTAATATAATAGTTATATTTAAAAATATAGTGCTTAAAAAAGCTAATAATAAAAAATAAATTATTAAAGCTTTTAAAAAAAACGCAAAAATATAAAATAAAAAAGTTATAATAATAATTAAAAAAATATATTTTAATAAAGCATTATTATAGCTGCTATATAATAAATATTTAAAAATTATATAATATAAAAAAATAATATTAAAAAATATAAAAATAAGATTTATTTTTATTATAATATATTTAAATAGCTTTATAGTAGCTAAAGTTATTTATAATAATAATTTAATATAAAAAATATAGCTATTTAATTATAAACCTTTTATAAAAAAACTAAAAGTTATATAATATTATAATTATTATAAATTTAAATATATTATAAAATTTTGCTTTAAAAACGCTAAATATAAATACTGCGCTGCTTTTAAATATTAAAAAAATAAAAAAAAATATTTTATAAAAAAAATAAAAGCTAAAAAAAAATATATAAATTATAATAATAATTATATAATATAAAATAAATTATATAAAAAAAAAGCAAAATAAAAAAAAAAAATAAAAGCTATATATATATTATAATTTAAAAGCTTTTAAAACATAAAAAAATTAGCAGCTATTAATAAAATAACTTTAAATAATAAAATATTAGCGCTTTTAACTTTAGCTTTTATAAAGCTTAATAATATAAAATTTTTAATAAAAAAATAATAAACTAATAGCGCAAGCAAAAATATTTTTTTATTTATATAATAATTTATAATATTATATTTTAAAATATTATAAGTTTAAAAAATAACGTAGTAAAAATATTATAAAATAATAATTTTAATTATTTAATAATATAAAAACTTTTAATTAATAAATATAGCAATATTTATTACTTAAAAACTTATAAATATTATTTAATATAATTAGCTAAAAAAGCTATATTATATATTAATAAAAAAATTATAATAAAAACTTTAAAATAAAACTT